>JAOTQJ010163632.1:6378-27177 GCA_025642045.1 Solanum sejunctum | reverse complement strand
GCTCCAATTATAATTAAGCACTGCGAACTTACGAAATTTAAGTAATGCCATGTTCGACACACCTTTTTCCAATAGAACGATTTACTTCGATTGAATTAATTACGGGGTCTAACAATATAACACCATATGATAATCATAATAAAATGATAACAATAACTGAACAACATAACAATGTGTTAAACCAATTTTAAAACAAAATGCGAGCTCAGAAACAAAACAAGAATAGTGTGAATAATTGTTAGAAAATGTAACATAAACCAAAAGTATTTACAAAATCTCAGCAACATACTAAAAAGCTTAAAAGAACTTATCAAGTTCACAAGCAAAAATAGAATAAAATAAGCCAAACATTCTCAATCAATAGTGAAAAAAAAAAAGAAAAACACAGAGCAACCAATATAGAGTTGGGGTTACCGGAGAGAAGTATTTTTTGGTCAGTTTGGAAACAGGCTATCACTAGCATTGTTCATAGGAGTCCATGGATATCGGTTCGTTGGAGCTTGTTGTTCTTCCTCAAAGATTTCTAAAGCTTGAAGCTATATTTCATTGCAGCTAGTAATGGTATCGCGATGGTGGATCTGTTGTAGCTAGAGATCAAAGCACACGGTGTTGTGGTAATCATTGGTTGGAGTTTTAGACACTGATATGATTTGTTGGTTGTTTAGTAGTTTTGGGTGTTGTTTGTTGGTTTGTTGGGATTGTTGTTTCCTATGAGGGGTGAGGAAGAAAGGGGGTTTTGTGGTGGGTTTTGGACACTTGTGATTGGAAAGGGGTGACAGTGAGTGGCTTTCAAGTCAAGGTCTTTGATGGAGAAAGGGGTTGCGATGGAGATTGTTTTCTGGTTGAATTTTGATTGTGTTCTGGTTGTGTGAGGATGGTGGTTTTGGTGAGCTACTAGTGGGGTTTGGTGGGGGAACAACAGATGGGGTTTTGGTTGGTGTTGAGGCGAGGAGAAGAGGATCGTTTGGTGTTGTCACTGTGGGGGTAATGAACTGGAAAGCAGAGGGGTTCTGGTGGCTAGAAATGGTGATTTTTCCAGCGAGGTTACGCTAGAGATGGAGAAGGTGGATTTGCAGAATAGAAGGAGATTAGGGTTTCTTTCTTCAAAAATAGAAATGTCTACTCTAACTAATGTAAATGTTATATACATACTACAAAACCTAATGGGCTAAAAATATGGGTACAAATATTGGGCCAACTAAATATATTTGAGTATAATTTTATCTATGGAAAAAAATTAAATTAATTAAAATTCTAATATTTTTTTTAAAAAGAGTAATTATAAAAAAAATTAATATCAAATTGTCAAAAAAATAAAAATAAAAACACAAAAAGTATGATTTTTTTTAATGTTGGGCCAAAATTGGGTGTCAACAGTGGTAACATCTACTTTTGTAATATCGTAAAGTGAACAAATTTATCCCTCTTGTTTATTTTCTTTTCTAGTAGTTTCGAGGCACATGTGTTGGATGCGTACCCTATATTTATTTGTGTTGACTCACTAGGTTCAAATTTATGAGAACAATAATTATTTTTGATACGTTGCTTTTCTATTTGTTCATCGCATTCGATTCAAAGAGGTATGCTTCTCTGTTTGTTATTCAATCATTCAATAACAAATAAAATAAAAAAATATGATTCTTTCCTTTATATTTATTTCATATATATCTTTTTTATTTCAAAGCATCTACTTATTCTATCGCAAACATCATTGAAATGATTTTATTATTATTACTTTTGTTTAGGGAAAGAAAGGCAAGGACTTTCTGTAGGTGGAAAGGAATCAAAAGATGGAAACAAACAACGAAGAAATAAAAAAATAAAAACACAAATCGATATTGAAAACTTGATCCTGAGAGGAATTTCATGAAAGAAGAATCCTTCAAGCACAAATTTAGATACATTAGAATCATCATTTATGTTTCAAAAATGAATAAAACCGAATCCGATATATAATGACTCAGCTTGCTAGTGATATTGCTTACTTTGGGTCAAGGCCTACACAACTTTAAAATATGTTACCAGTGGATAAGACCAGTTTACTATATACCCACCATCTCTCCTGTGTTTTACCAATTTGGGACTTTTCATCTTAGGGTGGGTTGCTACACGATAGAGGAGTATGTGGTCACTCATCAAGTGGCCCATAGTTCTAAAACATCAAAGACTAAATTACCATACAATAGATTGTTTGAAGGTATTTGACCATGCACCATTATGAAAACCCTAAAAAAAACTAGTCAACAGAAAAATAAAACAATCTTTGAGATTTGGCTAAATAAGAAAATAGAAATGATAAACTATTGATTGCAGTGGAGACAAAGAGGCAATTAAGTAAGTATAGCTTTGAAAATGATTTTCTTCTTTAGGTTAAAGATTTTTATTTGTTATAAGTGAAGAACATTAAGCGATGGTTGAAAATAAAGGACTGTTTGAATCCAAAGTTATAATTGGTCACATCTACTTTAATTATGAAGTGAACAAATTTAACTCTCTTGTTTATTTTCTTTTCTACTAGTTTTCAGACACATACATTGTACGTGTACCGCATATTAATTTGTGTTAATTCACTAGTTTTAGATTTATGAGAACAATAATTATTTTTTATATTTGTTCATCACATTCATTCCAATGCAGTATATTTGTCAGTCTGTCTTTAATTCATTTACTTACAATTATAATGGAAATATATCAATCTTTTCTTTCTATTTTGTTTCATCTATATCTATTTTTAATTATATGCATCTACTTCTTTTATCACAAATTTCATTGAAATGGTTTTATTATTAATTTTTATTTCGAAGGTAAGAAAGGCAAGGACTTTCTCTAGGTGAATAGTAATCACAAAATAGAATCAAACAACGAATAACAAAAATAAAAACACAAACCGGCATTGAGAATTTGATATTAAAAGCAATTACCTAAAAGAATAATTCTTCAAGCTCAAATTTAGACTCCTTAGAATCATTTATGATTCTGAAATGGAAAAAGCCGAATCCCATAGAGGAGTATGAGGTCAAAGTGACTCATAGTTCTAGAGCTTCTGGGGCTAAATTTCTCAGCCATATTGTTTAATGGTATTTCTCCCTGCACCATTATAAAAACCCTAAAAAACTAGTCAACACAACATTAAATTTATCATTGGGATTTTGTTAAAAGGGGAAATAGACACAATAAACTATTGATTGCAACTTAATTTTGTAAATGCTATTTTGATTTTTAGGTTTTCGTACCATATAGGCAAGGAACATTACGTGTCGATTGAAAATAAAAGATTTATCAAATCCAAAGTAATAAGTGATTACATCTACTTTTGTTATATCGCGAAGTGAACAAATTTAACCTTCTTGTTTATTTTCTGTTCTACTAGTTTCTAGACATATGTGTTGCACATGTACCTTATATTAATTTGTGTCAACTCACTAGTTTAAGATATATGAGAATAATAAAAATGTTGTAATCAATCAGACATATGGTATATTTCTCCTTAGTCATTACTAAAATCCTAAAAAATGTATCACGAACCAAGCCTAGAGCCTAAACGTGACTCGGTGAATGGAGAATCGAAAGGAACTCCAAACAAGCCTCTTAGCATATCATTCACATATCCTCGATCGTGGAAGAAAAATAAGCAGAAACAAGAGACATTAATAAGAAGGAAATCGGAACTAAGGAAAGTCTTTCATATCGATAATAACATGAGAAGAGTCGAGCTCATATACATAAAATACCATATTATCCCAACACCTCTACATAGGACGGAGCGGGGGCCAAGACACTTATTGGGCTCACCCTCAAGTAATAAGTATCTAAAAAGTAGTACAAGTCTCAAAAAAACATGAAAGGAAAATAGATAATGTGCTCGGAGTTGAGGACTCACAAAAGCTTTCCTCAAATGGATCGAACTAGCCACGTGGAGGATGATGATTAACAGGAGCTCAGGTCCCTACATAGTAATAACATGTAGGTATAAAGTATGTATTAGTACTTGCAATGTACTAACAATGAGGAGTGCAATGCAATAAGGACATAAACCATAATATTTAAAATGCATACATACAGGCAATGAATAGAATCTCAATATGGCATGTATGATCAATGCTTGTAACAAAACCATAACACCCCTTATATTCCTTCTATCTGATTTGGATGAGCTTGGGTAGAGAATTGTTGAGAAAATCTAAGAAAAAGGTTAGAAGAGGGTTTACGAGATCCTCTACGACTCGTATTTGACTTACGACTCTTAGAGGGGCTTTCGTATGGAATTTCAGTTATTCAAGTTTAAAGGACCTTCAGAGTATGAGATAGGTTTATGAATTATAGAGCATGTTATGACTCATAGAGAGGGCTCTCGTGGTGAATTCTAGCAACTCAGATTTTTGGTACTTTTAGTCTATGTGATGGCATCTACGACCCATATATCAATTTACGACTTATAACAGCAAGTTTCACATCAATTTTCAGAGATTCAAGATTTTCAGACTCGTTACCTATGAGGGGCAGTTATGATTGGTAAAAGGGTCTACGAGTCATAAATAGGGTCTTGTGGACCCTTCCGACAGTTTTACTAAGGGGTATTTTTGTCCTTTATGACTCTTTTTAATTAAAACCCCTCACATTTTTCAACTTGTATAAGGTCTTAAAATCAAACCCTAGGGTGTTCATACCCCCATTTTTCATTTGGGTTTTCTTGAGAGCAAGAGAAGAGGAGAAAGAGGAGCTAGCGTTTCAAATCCAAGTACGAGGATTGGTTGAGGTTTCATTGTTTCTTCCATTCTTAGGTATGTAAGGATTACGAAAGTCTGGAATCTTGTTCTTCTACATGACCTTTCACTTATTTAAGTCAGAAACTTTGGTATGTGATGATATTTGAGGAAATTTACTACTCCAATACTAAATTCTTGTACCTATTATGAGATTTTGTGATGATATATGAGATATGTTATTGCATTGCATGATTTTCTACATGAAGTTGTGATGAAGCTTTTCACTTGATAACATGATTCCTAAATTGCATGATTTCATAATTTTTTGTGCATATTAAAGAGTTGATGTTGAGTTTGAGTATATGAGCTGAGTAGTTTTAGTATGACTGAGTATGAGCAATATATTACATTGAGTCGCATATGTCACTATGTATGAGCCCTTGCATTGCACTACTTGATGAGTAAACTGAATAAGTCTAAATGACCGTATGAGTCTGAGTCAAGTTGATTGTTGCATTAATCACTTGAATTGATGAGTAGTCTGAGATGAGATGACCCTATGTGATTGAGTTTGAGCCAACTGATGAGTTGATTGATGAGTTGAGCATGTTTTAGTCTTAGGAGGAGTATTGATCCCCAAGTGTAAGACAGTCATTTCAGCATAATACTAGTGACTCTTATCCTTCAAGTAGACACTCTAGGTTGAGGTTGATCACCATTTTCCATAGCAAGTTAAGGGTGGGCATCGTAATAATGCCAATTCATTGTAATTACCTAATTAAAAGTGGTGGGATGAGGAATATCAGTTAAAGAACCTCCCAAATAACATTGATTTATGCATTTGATTTCAAACTGAGTCTATTTTACTAAGCCTATTTCAAAAGCATGATTGTACTATAAAACTTGCATATTGAGTTGAGGATGAGATTTGAGTTAAGATAAGTGAGTCACGCTTTACTTTTCTGAGCTATTTTACATACTAGTATTTTCCATGTACTAGCGTCTATTTGGTCCTAATCATTTTATGATGCAGATACAAGTGATAGAGGATCTCAGCACGCGATTCATTGAGGCCCAAGTTCAGTATATTTTGGAGTTGGTGAGCCCTCCTTGTATTTCGGAGGAGCCTTTTAATCTTTCATTTTAGTTGAGCACTTTATGTTCTTTGAGTTAAGGTATCCATGGCCTATCATGGCACCATACTTGATTGATGGAGTAGAGGCTTCATAGACCTGTGAGTAGAGTATTTGATGAGTCTTTTGTATCTAAACTCACCTTCATTATAAGCGATGATGCAGTAGAGTTATGCAATTATTTATCTTCTTGCATATGATGCCTTACTTTCTGAGTTATTCTTCTACTATCGAGTTGATGTGCCGATGAGGTCAAGTGGTCCTCTTGGGGAATCAGTAATAGTTCTTCAAGTGCTAGCGATGCCAAGGGTACTCGCTTGGGGCGTGACAAAAACATGCATATAAAATATTTAACTTGCACAGTAATAATATACATATATAGGAGGAGACCTTAATCGACATATAAGACCAAGTGAGCTACTACTTGGAATTCCGAAGCATGATATCCCCTCAGAAAGGTGTGGTCTACTTTTCAAGGTAAACCATACTTGGCCCTACTTGAAGTGAAATATGAACTACATGGATCCTCTAGTGAAGCCCATTTAGGAAAATAATATAATCCTATGGTGGCACATAGTTTAGAGACTATAAACATTATATAAGGACCACATAGATCGAGCCCCCACCTTAAGCCTTAATCGGTGCTAAGTCTACTCCCATGGAATACTTAAAATAACCATAACTTTAATGATAAGATTGATAACTTTCAAGAAACATGATAACATGACATAAGTAACTCATTCACATACTTAACCTCTACTAGTGATCTTAACTTGAACATGAGTGCAAAATAGTAATCATGCTTGAACTTTTCAATAGACATAATTTACTCACAGGAGGGTAGAATCATAATGTAAGACTCAACTTGTCACTTGTAAATCATAAAAACCTTTTATGAGTTTAATTCATGCTTGGGAGCCCATATTTATCATGAAAATACTTGACTTGCAAATCGTGCAATAATTCTTCTTTAAACTTGAAAATCCTTGTCATGTAATTTAATCAAACACATGGTGGTACATGGACACATATTCAAAATCATGCAATTCAAGATCATAAGATATGAAGAAGTAAAATCAATTTATTTCAAAGTCATTCAAAGCAATCCACCAACATTGCAGCAAAACCCTTATTTTGAGTATCATGAAATCCATTTCAAATATTCAGAATCCTTTATAGTTTGCATAGTTCACGTCATGCATAACTTCAATAGATATAATCAACTTATGGAATAAGCTTAAAATATATATTCATGAACAATCGATCAATATTTGATAAATAAAACCCAACATAATTCATATTTATAATGCATAGTTGGAAGTACCCATGAAGATAAAACCTTGAAATCATGAAATTTTATAAAAAGAAGAGTGTTGGGATCCATGGGTGAAAGGACCCATGGATGAAGACCCACATACCATAAACCTTGGAATTGGTAGAGAAAACATGATGAGACTTTGAGGAATTCACTTGGGTTCTTGAATTCCAACCAAATCTCTTGAAATCCTTAAGATTGAACGCGGAATTTGGTGGAGAATTAAGAGTGTTTTGGGAGGGTTTCTTGAGAGTTTGAAGTCGAAAATGGCTAGGAAGAGGCATTTTCTCATTTAAATTTGTATTTGGTTATTACCCAAAATACCCTTGGATGAAACAAGAAAAATCAGAAAAAATTTGCACTAGTTCGCACCACAGGTGCAATGCAGACCCAACAAGGAGGGGCAATTTGTGTTGATCCATGCACAGTCCTAGTGGCAGCGTGTTTGCGGATGCACGCCAGAATTGGTCCCCATAGTGAAAATTATGGGTCTGATATAAATGGAGGGCCACCCTTTCCCACACAATGTTTCCCTTCGAACAAGGATATGATGTTAGATGTATAAAATCATGCACGAATTTTGAGATACGAAAGAATTACGATATAGGGCATTTTCGAAGTACATGAGGGGTTCTAAAATATCTCCTCCTTGGTAACATTTATCCTTGAATGTCAAAGAAATAAATGTAAGAGAAGTAATTAGAAGACTTTCAGCCCTACATGAATGCAACAAATACACTTAGTTATCATTTTCAAAAAGTTCAAACACACATATCAAAAATCAAGAAGGCTTATTATCGTGAACATATATGCATGCAAAAATGACATAATGGCTGAAACTCAAGACTGGAAATCATAGGTAGGACTTGACTTATTACCTCCGGCTTGAATAAAGTGAAAGAGGTCTGTATATCGCATTTGTCTGTCTACTTCGGCTTCTCATGTGGTACTTTCAACTTATTGATTCCTCCAAAGGACTTTGACGGATGCCACACATTTGTTTCTCAACCTTTTCTCTTGCATATCCAATATTTCCACCGGGACCTCCTCATAGGTCAAATTTTCTTCCACAACACCCACAACTTCTACGGGCACTATAGCACTTGGGTCACCAACACACTTCCTCAGCATAGACACATGGGAGACCGAATGAACCATACTCATATGCATATGTAACTCCAATTCATATTCAACCTTATCGATTATCCTCAAAATTCAATAGGGTACGATAAACCTTGGGCTCAATTTCCCTTTCTTGTCAAACCGAACCACACCCTTCATGGGTGAGACTCTCAAATAAATCCAATCAGCAATATTAAACTCACGACCTCTCCTTCTCACATCGGAGTAGGACTTTTGCCTAACTTGAGCCATTTTCAATCTCTCTTATCAACCTCACCTTCTCCAAAGCTTTCATAACCAAATTTGTTCCACTCAAAGCCATCTCATCAACCTCACCAAATACCTTCCTAAAGTCTTTATACATTTTTGTGGAATTGAAAAGAATAGAATAGGATGAATCATGTGCATCCTTCAAAATAAAATCCCTCAACCCATAAATATTAGGCATATATCGCCTACCTTAGTACCTAAGGCACCATCTCCCCATTGGGAGGAAACCTCCACTTTAGCATCCTTCACCAAAGCTTTCAATTCTAGCAAGGCGGGATCAAGGTCCTATTTGGACTTAACCTCTTCAATCAAAGAAGATTTAGAACCATCAGAAATGACCATACCACTGTTCTTCACCTCATCCAACCTCACTTCCAACCTAGCCAACTAGTGTGCTTATCTAGCCACCTCCTTGTTACCATTATCAATATAAGTTAGACTATCCATGGATACTCTACTTAGAGCATCAACCACAACATTAGCCCTATCGGGATGATAGTACATACTCATGTCATAATCCTCAAGGATTTCTGACCACCTTTTTTTGCCTCAAGTTAACATTATTTTGTGTGAACACATAGTGAAGATTCTAGTAGTCGGTAAATACATCTACATGAACCCCATACAAATAATGAGGCCATATTTTAAAAGCAAACACCACGACCGCTAATTCATGATCGTGGGTGGGATAATTTCGCTCATGCACCTTTATTTGCCTAGCATATGTTATAATCTTGCCATTTTGCATCAATATACACCCCAAACCAATCCTTAAGGCATCACAATAAACCACAAATCCATCTAACCCTTCCCGTAAAGCCAAACTAGGAGCAGAGATAAGCTTTCCTTTAAAGTTTGAAAACTCTTATCACATTTATTGGTCCAAAAATAAATTTACTTTCTTTTGAGTCAATTTTATCAATGAGGAAGCAAGTTAAGAGAAACCATTCACAAACCTCCAGTAGTACCCTGCTAAACCCAAGTAACACCTAATATCCTTTGGAGTTAAGGAACTAGGCCAATTCCTTATCACCTCCATTTTCTTAGGGTCCACTTTAATTCCATTATCCGACACTCATACTCAACCAAAATTCACTCTTATCATATTTGGCAAACAACCTCTCATTCGTCAATATTTACAAAACCACTCATAAATGATTCGAATGCTCTTTCTTACTCAAGGAATAAATCAGCATATCATCATTGAAGGCCATCACAAAAATATCAAGGGGGTTAAGACCCTATTTATGAGATCCATAAATATTGTCAGTGCATTAGTCAAGCCAAAAGACATTACCACAAATTTAAAGTGCCCATATCTAGTCTAAAAAGCTGTCTTGGGAATATCATACTCCCTCAAGCTCATTTAGCGGTATCCGGACCGAAGATCAATCTTAGATAAATGTCTATCCCCTTTGTAGTTGATCAAATAGGTCATATAGCCTTACTAAAGGGTAGTTGTTCTTTATGGTGACTCTATTGAGTTATCGATAATCGATCCACATCCTAAGGGAACCATCTCTTTTCCTTTCAAACAACACCGTGCACCCCAAGGTGACTTGTTGGGCCTTATGAAACCCTTCTCCAATAAATCCCTCAATTTATCCATCAACTCCTTCAACTTAGTCGGGGACATAGGTAAGGGGGAATGAAAATGGGTTGTGTATCGGGGAGGCGGTCTATACCAAATCCAATTTTCCTTTTGGGAGGAACATCGGGAAGCTCCTCAGGAAGGACATCAAGAAAATCATTGACTACTGGAACTGACTCAGTAGGAAGGACTTTAGACTCAATACCACTAACCCTTACAAGATGGTAAATAAAACCCTTAGACATCAATTTTCAAGCCTTAAGACAAGAGATGAACCTATGCTTAAATATAAAATTATGAGTTTCCCGCTCAAGGACGGGCTCATTAGGAAATTGGAACCTAACTTTATGGGTTCTACAATTAATGGAAGCATGATATACATATAACCAATCTATTCAAAGAATAATATCAAAATCCACCATGGCATGTTTAATAAACTCACAAGGCAAGACTTTATGCAATATAGAGTGGAAAAACCCCTATAAGCTTTTCTAGCAATAATGGATTCACCACTGAGCGTAGTCGTCTCATAGGGTTCACACTAATTTGGTGCACATATGACGCTTTAGTAGCAGCGAAAGAAGTAATAAAAGAAAAAATGGCACCTAGACCTAACAATGCACATATCATAATCAAAACCTTTTAACAAAATGATGAAGCACTATATTATGTCTAGTGACCCTTGGGGGCGTATAGTTGAGATCGTCGATGGTCATCCTTGAAATATTTAGTAACCCATGGGCAATGCGTCAACTTATGATCCTTTGCGCACACCCAAAACATGCACTCAAACTGGCCAACAATTCCTCAAATTGTACCTTCCATACTTGTGGCACATAGGAGAAGCTTGAGCATCAACACCCTTTCTTTAATACTTAGGAATAGTAGCACCACCTTGTGCCCTTTGAGTTCTATGAGCATTATATCCTTGATGACGACAACCTTTTCCTTTCCTTTGAGCATATACACAATAAAATATCTTGTGGCCCATCTTGCAACACCAAAAACATGCACCATTGTTCCTCAAACATATGTCGGCAGTATTCCTTGCATATTTTAGGAACCTTGGAAAACTTACCCCACCATTGCTACCTTCAAATTGAACCCTTCTCCTCCCTTCTGCGGATGCCACAGGAAAATCCCTCATCTTATGCCAATACCATCACACTTGAAATAACCTTTAGTGCCCACCAAACACCATTCTTGATACTTTTTGCCACACCCTTGACAAGTGGCAAAAGGGATCCCTTTCTTTTTGTACTTGGGCACCGGTAGACTAGTAGAAGATGTGGCATGACCAACTCAGTCCCTGTTTGCCTTCCCCTCCCTCTTTTTATCATTTGAAGTCTCAGGTGCACCCACTTATTGATTGAGTTGAGCCATTACAACCTTGATCAATAGCCTTAGAGCATTGCGAATCTCCACATTAGATATGCCGTTGTTAGGAAGTTAATCCTTGAACTAGGGATGGTTACCGTCTTGTCCACCATTCTAAATAGCTTGAGACATTTTCTAAAACATAATGATTAGGAATTAGAAATAATCCTTAGAGGACATAGCTATATTGCACGACATAGATCATGAAGAAGTGATGATATATTTTCCTAAATTCCCTCATAACATTCTATTTGTAGTTATGGCAAAATTCACAACCATGAATAACATTCTATTTGACATGGTATGTTGGATGTCTGTGGACCATTTATAAACTAAGTGCTCTGATACAAAGCTTGCCACAACCCAAGCCTAGGTCCCAAATGTGACACGGCGAATGGGGAACCCGAAGACACCCTAAACAAGCCTCTTAGCATATCATTCATACATCCTTGATGGTGGAAGCAAAATAAGCAACAATAATAGACATTAAGAAGATGGGAAGTGGGGCTAAAAGAAGTCTTTCAAATAGATAATAGCATGAGAAGAGTCGAGCTCATATACATAGAATACTAAATTATCCAGTAACACCTCTACATAGGATGAAGCAGGGGGAAAGACACTTCCCGGGATCACTCTCAAGTAATAAATATCCGAAAAGTAGTACAAGTCTCAAAAAAATGTAAACTGAAAATAGATAATATCCTTGGAGTTGAAGACTCACCAAAAGTTATCATCAAATAGACTGAACTAGCCACGTAGAGAAGGATGAGCAATAGGATCTCCAGTCCCTACATGGTGAAATCATGTAGGCATAGAGTATGTGTTAGTACTTGGATTTTACTAAGTATATGGGATGTAATACAACAAGGACATAAGCCATAACATTCAAAATGAACACATATAGGCAATACGTATAATCTCAATATGGCATGTATGATCAATGCTTGTAATAAAACATGCATGTAAATCATTCAACTTGCACAATTATAATATATGTATGTGGGAGGAGACCTTAACCGACATATAAGACCACGCGAGCTACTACTTCGAATTCTAAAGCATGAAACCCCCTCAGAATGATGTGGTCTACTTGCTAAGATAAACCATACTTGGCCCCACTTGAAGGGGAAACATGAACTACATGGATCCACTAGTAAAGCCCATTTACGAAAATAATATAATCTTAAGGTGGCATATAGTTTAGAGACTAAAGACTTTATATAATGACCCTTTGAGTCAAGCCCCCATGTTAAGCCTCAATCGGTGCTAAGTTTAATCCCACAAAATACTTGAAATAATCATATCTTTAATCATAACATGAATAACTTTCAAGACACATGATAACATGACATGAGTAGATCATTCACATGTTTGACTTGTACTAATGAGCTTAACTTGAACATGAAGGTAAACTAGTAATCATACTTGACCCTTTCAATGGACATGATTTGTTCATAAGAGGGTAGAATCATAGTGTAAGAGCTCAATTTATCAGTTGTAAATCATAAGAACCTTTCGTGAGTTTAATTCATGCTTGGGAGCCCATATTTATCATAAAAACACTTGACTTGCAAATCATGCAATAATTCATTTTTAAACTTGAAAATCCTTGTCATGTAATTTAATCAATACATGGTGGCTATATGGACACATGTTCAAAATCATGCAATTCAAGAGTATAAGACGTGCAGGAGTAAAATAAATTCATTTCAAAGTCATTCAAATCAACCCACCAACATTATAGCAAAACCCTCATTTTGAGTATCATGAAATCCATCTCAAAAATTCAGAATCCCCTTCATGGTTTTTATAGTTCACATCATGTATAACTTCAATAGATATAAATAAACTCATGAATAAGCTTAAAATAGATATTGACGCATAATTAATCAATACTTGATAAAAACACCCAACATAAGTCACACTTTTATATATATAAATCAACTCATGGAATAGGCTTAAAATAGATATTCATGCATAATCAATCAATACTTGATAAAAACACCCAACATAAGTCACATTTTAAATTCATAATAGGAAGTACCCATGAAGAATCAAACCTTGAAATCATGAAATTATATAATAAGAAAAGAGTTGGGCTCCATGGGTGAAAGGACCCTGGATGAAGACCCACATACGTCAAACCTTAGAATTGTTAGAGGAAACTTGATGAGACTTTGAGCACTTCACTTGAGTTCTTGAATTTAAACCAAAGCTCTTGAAATGCTTGAGATTGAATGGGGGATTTGGTGAAGAATTGAGAGGGTTTTGGGAGGATTTCTTGATAGTTTGAAGTTGAAAATGGCTACGAATAGGGGTTTTCACGTTTAAATGGGTATTTGGTTATTATCCAAATGTCCTTGGAAGAAACAAGAAAAATCAGGAAATATTTGCACCGGTCCACGCCACAAGCGCGACCGAAACCAATGCAGAGGGATAATTTATGCTGATTTGCGCCCAGCCCGCGTCGCGGCCTGGTTGCGGATGCACAATGGAAATCGTGCCTATAGAGAAAACGCTACGGGTCTTCTAAAAATAGAGGGCGGCCCTTTTCCCACTCAATTTTGCCCCCAGAACAAGAATATGAACTCGAATTCTGAAAATCACGCATGAATTTTGAGATATATAAGAATTATGATATAGGGCATTTTCGAAGCACATGAATCATTCAACACAAAACAAAACTGTCATTGAGATTTGGTTAAATGAGGAAGTAAAGATGATAAACTATTGATTGCAGTGAAGAAGAAGAGGCAATTAAGTAAGTAAAGTTTTATAAATTATGTTTTCTTCTTTAAGTTTTCATCTCTTATAGGCGAAGAACATAAGGCTTGAGTTGAAAATAAAGGATTTTCAAATCCTAAAGTTATCACATCTACTTTGGTCATATCGCGAAGTGAACAAATTTAACCATCTTGTTTATTTTCTTTTCTATTAGTTCCTATGCATATGTGTTGCACATGTATCCCATATTAATTTTTGCTGACTCACTAGTATCAGATTTATTTGAACAATAACTATTTTTATACTGTGCATTCCTATTTGTTCATGTGTTCGGTTCAAATCTGTATATTTCTCTACATGTCATTCAATCATTTCATAACGAGTAAATCGAAAAATATGAATCTTTTCTATGTATTAGATTTCATTTATATCTATTTTTATTTCTACCAATCTATATATATCACGACCAGAACCTAGGGTCTAAGAGTGACATGGCAAATGGGAATCCAAGGGTCCCCAAACAAGCCTCAATGTATCCATAATAACATTATCGGTTCAAAAGCGTATGTAAATAACAAACACATAGTTTGAAGAGATAGGAAAGTAGGACTCACGCTATAGGGATACCATAGGTAAAGGGATTAGCATGAAATCCATAACATGTAGCACATAAAGACTAAGAGGCGGGTAACTATGATTCACTCTATGGGGGCAATTTGGGACTTAGAATTTTTCACTTCATAACACATAATCATACCACAAGTGTATAGCAAATAATAAGACAATAATCAATAAATAGTCAAGCCATAAGTATAACTTCTTAATATACCACTCAACACATAACCGTAAAGGAGTTTACAAGATATCGAACAATGTCTCTAACATAAGATAGGTCGAGGGCCAATTTGTGCTCACTCTTAAAGTAAGTAAAGTAGGTGAAAACATCATAGGTAGAAGGAGTCGTGGTTTGACCTTAGAAGATAGGACTCACCATAACAAACACAACTTCGAATCTGAGCTCGACGTTATACGATGGATGAATGGGATCCTCGGTCCCTACATGGTGAGATCATATAGGCAAAAGTATGCATTAGTATGTTTGAATGTATTCACTATGCAGGGTGCAATGCATGAAACTTAGAAAACCCGCATTCTATGCTAGATAACACGAGCCCATAATATAAGAGGAAGTATATAATCAATGGATCATAATATAATAATATGTCATGAAAGTCATGATGCATGAGATATAGTTATTACTCATAAATAGTGGGGATGAGACCATAATCGACATTCCAAACTCATCGAACTATTACATGAATTTGCCTGATGTGGACCTCCTATCGGTTAGAGAAGATTACTTGCCAAAGGTAATCTACACCACACCTTACGACCCAATCATTTCTTGTATGGTGTCCACCTTCCTTACGACCCGATCATTTTGAAAGGATTTTCTTATAAAGCTTATCACATCATATCTTAAATGAATAACCATCCCTTACGATCCAGTCATTTTGTAGATAGTTACCATTCCTATGCTGGCATATAGTTTGAGAAAAGGGAGACGACCCCCAAATCCATCAGTGCTAAGTCAAACATCCCACAAGAATACTTATATACATACATGATTTCAAGAGTAAATCATTCAATTCATTTCAAAGCAATTTTGGCTTGAAACCTATACCGTAACTTATATCCATAATATTCATGCTTAGGAATAGCTCATTCTCATAACTATATGGTGCAAGCACCTATGATGCTCAAAGAGCCATAATCAAGATATATATGTGTGATCACATTCTTGTCTTAGCCAATATGCATGTGAGCTTAACTCACTGAAAACATTTTCATATATACATATGTGAGTTAACTCACTGGTAATTTCATAAATTCATGCTCATGCAATACATATGCTTATGAATGAGATGAGAATGACATGGGTAATTTAGATTTAGACTAAATTCAATAATACATTATAAGATTCAAATGAAAACATGAGAAAATTTGCATTTAAAACATAATATGGACTACCCATGCTCAAAACAAGCTTAAAAGGGACATGTATATCCATATCTTCATAAATTCAATATAAACAATCATAATAGGACTTAAAGTAACTTAAAATCATAAATAAAGTACAACCAACACATCAATTGAATTTAAATAATCATAATAATGAAAACCCACTTTTAAAGTAAGCTTAAATTCATGAAAATTTCTTGAAAGGATTTGGGTCTCCTTGATTGGAAGGAAACAAGATCGAACCCCACAAACCTTAGTCCAAGAACAAGATTCAAGTAGGAATTGATGAAGAAGGATCCCTTTCTTAATCCCCTAAGCTTGAAACCTACAAAAGTTCTTTGGAATAGATTAAGAGTGTCCTGAAAGGAAATTTCAAATGTGAAGAATGAAATTGAATACTAGGAATAGGGTTTAGGTCATTAGGAAGTCTTTAGATATCTTAGGAAACCCTAAAAGACCATTAGGATAAATCATATTTACGTAAATGCCATTAATGAAACGAGTTGAAAAAAATTCATGTCATCACTTTACTGGAGGGTTCACGACATGTGTACCAGTACACAGTCCGTATACCCATTCGTGAGACAACTCTTAGAAAATTTGATTTAACGTGAACTCAAAATAGAAGTCCCATACTTTAGAAAAAAATTATGAAGTGAGCTATACGAGGGGGTTACATGGCCTATGGGGTGTCATATGGTCTGTGACATGGGTTGTACCCTTATACTTGGGAAAATTTTGCGACGCGTTATGAGACAAGGATTCTATATTTAAAAAAATTTTATTTTGGAAGCTGTACGATTGGCCATACGGCCCGTGATCCTTCACAAGACCAGTGAAAGTGGCTGTGTAACCATACTTGAACCAAAAATAGGTGTTTCAAGCTAAAGGCCATTCACACACACCTCCACACGGTTCGTGACATGTCACACAACCCATGTGGGATCCAATGTGACATGCCTTAGCTCGAAACTCCACCAAGGCCACACACCAAAATTTAAGGCCAAATATCACCTCATTGGAGGCCATACAGGTCATGTGATCTCAGACGGACCATGTAATCTCCCTTAAGGTGGCACGTGGTCCAAATTTTCCCAAAAATGGCATTTTTAAGCTCCAAAGAAATTGTACAATGTCCAGGTCATTACACCATCTCCGCCTTGGGAACATTTGTCCTTGAATGTGCAAGAACAAGGCTTGAAAGGCTTGAATTAGAACATTAAACTTCCAAACACAAGAAACAGTGCATAATTTATCATTTGAAAATAATATAGTCATAAGAAAATCATATTAGAAAGCATTCAAAACATCAGGAAAATCATTTTGGTGCACATGTACGCATGTCATGCTATGAACTCAAGAGTGAAAGAATTAGGACCACTCGGGGAAAAGGAAGAACCAAATACCTTAGGCTTGAGTAGATTGAAAAGATGGGGATATCGTTTCATTATGCCTTACTTCGCCTCCCATTTAGCCCCTCTATATGTTAATTTCTCCAAAGCATCTTAACCAAAGCCACATCCTTGTTATGAAGACATTTTACTTGTCTATCAAAAATGTCCATCAGAATTTCCTCATAAGTAAGTTTTTCTCGGCCTCAAGACCTTCCAAAGGCTCAATAGTACTAGGATCTCCAACCAATTTTCTCAACATAGACATATGGAAGACCGGGTGAATAGAGCTCAAATTCGAAGGCAACTCCAACCTATAAGCCACATTCCCGGTTTGTTCCATAATCTCATAATGTCCTATATACAGGGGATTTCACTTACCCTTCTTACCAAATTGCATCACACCCTTCATAGATGGAACCTTCATATACACCCAATCTCCAACATAAAATTCAAGATCCCTCTTCCTAACATCCTAATAGGACTTTAAGCGACTTTGGGCCTTCTTCAATATCTCTCTAATCAACTCACCTGCTCCATTGCCTTAAAAACCAAATCAGGGCCAATCAAAGCCATCTCTGTCAACTCAAACCACACCATTGGAGACGAACATCTCCTACCATACAAAGCCTCACTCGATGCCATGCCAATGCTAGCATGAAACTATTATTATATGTAAACTCAATAAGTGAAAGATGGTCATCCCAATTACCTTTGAACCCTAATACACAAGTCCTCAACATATCCTCCAAGGTTTGAATTGTGCTCTACTCTTGGCTTGCCCATTGCTTTTGGGGGATAAAAGGCGGTACTCAACTTTACCTTGGCACCAAGCCCCTTTTGGAATGACCTCCAAAGTGAGAAGTAAATCGGGTACCATGATCTAATATGATAGACCTAAGAACACCATACAACCTTACTAACTCTCGAATATACAACCTTTCATAATCTTCAGCACTAAAAGTAGCCTTAACCGATAAGAAATGAGCTGACTTAGTCATCTGATCGACTACAACTCAAATAGAGTCAAACTATTTTTTGGTTCGAGGCAAACTAACCACAAAGTCCTGTTCATATCCACCCACTTCCAAGTAGGAATATTGATGTCTTGAGTCAACCCACCAAGCCTTTTGGTGCTCAACTTTCACTTGTTGATAGTTAGGGCATTTGGACACAAACTTGGCTATATATTTCTTCATACCATGCCACTAATACACTTCTTTCAAGTCATGATACATCTTAGTAGACCTTGGAAGAAAACCTTAATATTCTTGTTGCCAACCAACTTCTTCAACTCAACCAGTGACAGATCTAGATCTTGCTTAGCCTTTACATTGACAACCACCAAGGATTCGACCTATTTTGGACATGAATACGACCATCATTGGAGTCGGCCAACCTAACACCCAACTTAGCTAACCGATGAACATCCTTTGCCAACTCCTTCTTCTCTTCCTCAACATGGGCTACACTTCCTATAGATAGCCTACTAAGAGCATCGGCTACAACATTGACCTTGCTAGGGTGATATTAAATAAGCATATCGTAGTCCTTTAGGAGTTCCAACCATCTCCTTTGCCTCAAGTTAAGATCCCTTTGAGTGGACATGTATTGCAAAATCTTGTGATCGGTGAAAATATCAACATGTACCCTATACAAAATAGTGTCTCTAAATTTTCAAAGCAAATACTGTCGCTGCCTCCTCAAGATCATGAGTCAGGAAATTATGCTCATGCACTTTCAATTGACTTGATGCATAGGCTATGATCTTACCATGTTGCACAAGTACATAACCCAAACCAATATGAGAAGCATCACAATATACCTCGAACCCATCCAGGCTATTCAAAAATTCAAAACATGAGCAGATGTGAGCCAATCCTTCAAAGTCTGAAAACTTTTGTCACATTAATCCCACCATACAAACTTAACTTTCTTTTGGAGAAACTTAGTCAATAGAGATGAAATAGATGAGGATCCTTCAAAAAACCACCTATAATAGCCCACAAACCCAAGAAAACTCCGAATGTCCGAAGGGGTCAAGGGTATAGGCCAATTCTTTACGGCCTCAGTCTTCTATGGGTCAACCTTTATACCATTACCGGACACCATATGACCAATGAATTCTACTTCACGCAACCAGAACTCACACTTACTAAACTTTGCATACAACATATTCTCCCTAAAAGTTTGAAGGACCTACCTTAAATGATTTGTATGCTCCCGCTCACTCCGGGAATAAATAAGAATGTCATCAATGAATACAATCACAAAACTATCAAGGAATGGCTTGAACAAACAATTTATAAGATCCATAAACATAGTTGGTCCATTACTAAAACAAATGACATCACCACAAATTCAAAGTTCCATATCTAGTCTGAAAAGTCATCTTGGGAATATCACACTCTCTAACCTTCAACTAATGATACCCGGAGCGGAGGTCAATTATTGAGAAATGAGTAGCCCCTTGAAGTTGGTCAAATGATCATCAATTTTAGGCAATGGATGCTTATTTTTTATGGTCACTTTATTCAATTGCCAATAGGCAATACATATGCAAAGATCTATCTTTCTTTCCTATAAGTAATATTGGAGCACCCCACAGAGATATACTTGGTCTAATAAAGCCTTTCTCCAACAAATCTTTCAACTAATCCTTTAACTCCTTCAACTCAGCTGGTGTCATCCAATAAGGATGAATTGAGATAGGTTGAGTATCTGGGAGAAGATCTATGCCGAAGTTTACTTTCCTTTTAGGAGGAATTCCAGGCAAGTCTTCAAGAAATATATCCTGAAACTCATTTACCACCAGAACTGACTCAAGAGTAGGTGACTTAGACTCCACATCCTTATGTCTCACAATATGATAAATGCACCACTTGGTGATCATCGTCTAAGTCTTAAGGTAGGAAAAAACCTGACCCTAGCACAGTCACTACCCATCCATTCAAGAACGGTATCACCTGGAGGTTAGAACTTGACTCTTCGAGTTCTACAATTTATAGAGGCTTACAATACATACAAATAATTCATCCTAAGAATCACATCAAAGTCAGACATCTCTTGAACTTGAATGGAAAGATCATATGGAAAGACTTTGTGCAATATTGAAATAGGACAAGACTTTGTGCAATATTGAAATAGG
>JAOTQJ010163622.1:0-27177 GCA_025642045.1 Solanum sejunctum | reverse complement strand
ATGACGGGGCCCTGTCCCATCCTATGATTCAGTTCGTATGTGTAGAGGTCTATGGATACATGTGGGTGTGGGATATTACATATGGTATGACTACGTATGTATGATACATTTGTTGGGCGGTTCTACAGCGGCGGTGACCTTGTTGGCCCGCATACATATGTGTATAGATATTTGTTGTATGCTGGAGTTGCTGTTTGCAGGTTTGGTTAGTCAGTAAAACAGAGGAAACTCTGTCGAAATTTTGATAAATTCCTTAGATATTATATTTGAAAATCCAGTTTAGTGTTGGAGTGGGTGCCCAATCGACACCAATCACAGTCCCTGGGTTTCGTGACAATTTCATTCGCAGTAAATAATGTAAAAATTTTAGTAATCATATAGTGTAAGTAACAAATTTCAATATATTTCAACTCTTTGCAAATTTACAAAAATCTCTTACAACAAGCATTATGCAAATATATTACCTGAAAATTAGATTCATATGTGATGATTCATGATATTCAATTTTAGTTACAATTTAAACGAAAAGTAGCGTAGTTTCAAATTTCAATCCCTAAAAATCTGCTAAACAGATCCTAGTCAAATCCCTAACAAAAAAGCAATAATACATTTCAAAAATTCAAAATTTACAGATCTTCATCCTGTAATAAAAGAAAATGATACTGTAAACACTAATTGCAGTGATGGCAAAATATAGAATAAAGAATAATTTCAACTTCAAAGTCAAGAGATTTTATGTGAAGATATATGTAGGGCTTTATATCATGCATCAGATTCGTTGAGATTATGTTAATTAGTGTATCATGTTTTATACTTTTTAGGAATAATATATGATTCGTTTATATCTATGAAGAATCAAACAATATACTGATGTACCAAGTACTAGGATACATCGCATGTGTTTGATTCATTCATAGGTTATGATGAATCTATTTATTATGTGACACTTACAAGATATGCATGACATATAACTAAATGAATTATATTTTATTTATATATTTTATATAAAAATTGGCTCATGTAGTTTGTTAACTTGTATCAAAGATAAAATGTAAGGATGAATCTTGAATAAATGTTTGTTAATATAGAATAGAGAATAATATCAAATTTAAAGTCAAGAGATCTGATGCGAAGAGGTATGTAGATGGTTTGTATCATGCATCAGATTCATTGAGATTATGTTAATTAGTTTATCTGTTTTATAACTTTTTTAGGAATAATATATGATTCATTCATCTCTATGATGAATCAAACAATATACTGATGTATCAAGTACTAGGATACACTGTAGGTGTTTGATTCCTTCATAGGTTATGATTAATCAATTTGTTATGTGGTACTTACAAGATATGAATGAAATTGAAGCTTTGTTCTTGTTCGATTTGATTTCTCTCTTTTTTTTCATGGTACAAAGATCATTGATGTGTATAGATTTATTTTCATGAAAAGATTCATTGGCATAATTATAGACACCATCTCGAGTAGCTTGTTTTTACTCTAATTGAGTGAGCCCAATGCTAAAGGATGGAAGATGCATATGTATCAGTATATGAAAGTTGAAAAAAATAAAATTGCCAGTGAATTTTAAAAGAAACTATATGAAATTGGAATGAAGAAGATGAAGTTAGCCTACCTTCTGTTTGAAATTTGAAATTGAATAATAGAGGGAGAAAATACCGTTGAAACTGGAGAGAATTTGAAAGTAACTAAATCAAGTTGAGCTTAGTTTTAGGAGAAAAATAGGATTTATGGTGGAAGAGATGGGATTGTGAAAAGAGTGTATCAGACATGTGGAGCGAAAATATGAAAAGAGGGATTTCAGAAATTTATAAAATTGGTAAAAAATATTTGAGAATAACATAAATTAAGTTGTGCACTTTGGTAAATTTTTCATAAATATTTTTTGTATTTTTCATTGAAGCTCGACAATCTTTAATTAAAGTAGGCCAACAGGGATGCTATCTGGGGAGGATAGAGTATACGTAGACCTTATCGCTACATCGTGAAGATAGAGAGGATGCTTCTGAAAGACACTCAACCCAAGTGCATCAAGCCCAAGTTCAATAAGAAGAAAACAATGAAGAAGCATATAAGTTAGTAAAAAAAGCAACGTAAAGTCTACAAGAAAGAACGGTAACATACCAGAAAATAGTGTGACAATCAAAACATAATAAAAAACATATATTACAAGAACTACTTGGGTGAAACTAACACTACATATCAACCTTTCAAGTCAAGATAGCACTCTACCCCTGTTGACCTTCCACCGTAATATACAACCTCCACTTCTTCCTGTCTAGAGTTCTGTTCTCGATAATATAAAGTTGTGCTATATCCCGTCTAATTACCTCTCTCTAATACTTTTTTGACTTACTTCTATCCTTCTGCTTATGCCCTACCACCAGT
The DNA here is from genome assembly GCA_025642045.1 of Solanum sejunctum. Lineage (NCBI taxonomy): Eukaryota > Viridiplantae > Streptophyta > Magnoliopsida > Solanales > Solanaceae > Solanum > Solanum sejunctum. The sequence goes on along the minus strand of JAOTQJ010163622.1, from coordinate 24,771 downwards.
CTGTCACACCTCTTCACTGGGGCATCAATGCATCTCCTATTCACATGTCTAAACCATCTGAGTCTTACTTCCCTCATCTTATCTACCATAGAAGTCATTCCCTCCTTCTCTCAAATAATCTCAACATCCTTATTTTTGTATTATGCATCTTTTGAACATGTGAAATCTTGTTTGGCGAAACACTTCACCCATCCAATGAGGTAGGTCTAATCATATGATCATTCAATCGAGGGTAGTTATTTTGTAAAAGCACTTAACTTTATTTTTTTAACCCAAAAGTCATTCAACTATAGATATTCATATAGAAAGATACTCGTCAATTTAAGTGATTCTTCACTAAAGCACAATCCATTCCCTTATCTTTTCCCCCCATTTTGTGTAATACACATATTTAACATAAACAAATTTGGTTGTTTGTAATTTTTGGTTTATAAAATTTTCATGTTTAAATCCTTTAACAATACTACATGCTAAATGTTTCTGGCTGTCTCAGTTTATATGATATATTTTTACTTTGTTTAAAAAAGAATGTCAATTTACAATAATTAGAAGCAATTTAACTTTAAAATTTTTTTTTATTCTTAATGAAATGATTCTCAACTATAAAAATATTTAAGATTTATTTTACATCATAAGTTTTAAAAATCATTCTTTTCTTTAAACATCATGCCAAATCAAGGGTGACACTTGAAATAAGATGAAAGAGTAATATATTCTCTCCATTAAAAAGAATAACCCCTTTCTTTTTTAGTTTATTTAAAAAAAGAATAACCTCCTTTTTTTGTAACATTTTAATTTTAACTTTCGAGGTGACATGTTTAAGGTCACAAGAAAAAAAGGCATTTAAGTCATTTAACATAGCTGCAATTTATAACCATAATATAAAAAAATCTTTTTATTATTTTAAATTTCATGTCAAATTAAACTAAATTATTCATTTTGAAATGGAAGAAGTATATACTTAACGTATGGAGAAAGCCAGATCTTTCAAACAGTACAATGATTTGCCTTATTTGACTACCATACTTTTGGCCGAAATTGGGTAAAAATCCAAACAAAAAGTAGCTATATATAAAGACTTATTTTCTGGCTCTCATGCATCTTTTAAGTCGGAAGGATATAATATTCAACCTAATGTACTTTCCTCATCTAAAAAAAGTTCCGCTTTCAATTTTTGTGTGTTTTAAAAAAAATAATTTATTTTTTCTGCATAACTTTAATTTCTTCTATTCATATGATATGTTCAAGATCATGAAATTAAAGTATATTTTGATATATTTGAAATAATTTTATTTAAGATTATAAAATTAAAATATTTTTTCTTAAATTTGATATCAAATCAAATCAAATAGATTGATATTTGAAACGAAGGGAGTAAAAAGGTTTCATCATATTCTCATCTTCATCCACCAAGGAAGTAGGTCAGAAAATATATGATCAACAAGGAGGAGGAACAAAAAATTAACTGGTCACGTTATATTATGGTACCATATATTAGTGCCAAATCCTAGGCAAGCTACAAAAATGCACATGGCAGACGTTTGTGTACATGTAATATAATAATATATATTGCCAGTGATTTAATATGCTTATCCTTGGAAGATCATGTGGGATTTTCTTTTGAGTATTAAAACCGACCATTTTATTAATGGTAGCCATCATTTGCAAATTTGTATCTTTCTTTATCTTGTTTATGAGATATGTTTTGGTATCTCATTTTTTTAGTTAATCATGTATTAATAACTAGTATGTCATTTCTAACTTACCCCTTGTTTGGGCGGTTGTTACTCGTTGTATTGTATTTTATTGTATTGTTAGTTTAAGTATAATATTTGTTTTGATTGTTACTTAAATTTTATTATATTATATCATTTAATTCCATTGTCAGATAACAACAAAAAACCCATTTTATGTAACAACTGATTTAGTGTGGTTGCGTCGTTACTTTAACATCTTATTTTTTTTATTTACTTAATAATTCTATTTTATCATTTACCCTATCTTTTCATGTAATCTACCACATACCTTTTATATATGTATGACATTATGTAACAATAAAAAATAATACAATCTATCTAAATATTATAGTCATTGGAATAATATAGTACGATACAATACAATACAATATAATACAATACATTATGAAATAATACACAACAACCATTCAAACAAAGTGTTAGATTACCTCAAATGATATCATGTGAACATTTGGTTAATTGTTGACTTTTTTTAGGTAAGTGTCAAAAATACATATGAACAATTATTTTTAATGTTATATCTAAATTATGGGGAATATGAGTTTCATACCCAAATTATCACTTATTAGTTTGAGAAACACATCTCTCTTTATTATATTATTGTGCTTTCATCATGGTGTATGTACTACACACTCTCTTATTTAGAAAAATTGTTACATCACACTCCATATGGACAAACATTCCATCTTAACCCCTGCACACCTAATGCCAAAACTCAGGCCTGAGCTGATCAGATTGAACCAATTGCTATTAGCACATAATAACCACAACAATAAAAAAAAATAAACAAATATATTGAAGCTTAAAATAGACCCTTGATCGGCAAATCCCCTGTCAACAATTTTACAAAGAAAATAACTTTCCCCAACAATGCATATCAAATAATAACCAACTAGCACATCAACCTGTTTGGGCCGTTGAGGTCACCAAGTATCAGGAAAGCATAAATGTTATTTGGATCGCCAAAGCCACCATAATCTTTGCGGTTTGAGGTCCATCCTATTATTGACACTGAATGTGATAGGGCCACATTTGTATTTTAAGGTCTGGGCTTTGTACCCCTTCTTCTTTGGCATAATTAGTATGGTACTTCATGAGGTTACATATGCAGTTTGAGGTTTGGGCTCTATGAATGTGCTTTACGGGGTCACATTCACAGTTTGATGTTCAAGCTCTATGTTCCCTCCCACCTTCAGAGTTCAGGTTATTGATTTAGACATAGTTGATTATTTAGGATCGATTGACATATACTTGGCTACTTGGTGCGTAGTGTACTCGTTGGGCTTATGGGCTTCCCGCAGGTGTATTGGGCTAGGATACATAGTATATTCCACTCTCATACCTACCTGTCATCCATTGTTCTATATAGTATGGCTCAGTTATGTTCAATATTATTATTGTGGCATTTCAGCTAGATGATTGTATCAGAGGTGTGGTTACGTGCGCATGATTGGGTTTTGAACTTAGTTTGGACTTGACATTTGAACCTTATACCTATTCACCCTTTCATTGTATGTGGGTGTACCTTCTGGACCTACGGAGACCAAGTTGTCTTATAGGCATATACAGTATGGCCTCACCTACGTACACCATTACACCTTCACTTAGTTCAGGTTACTTCAGTACCTATCGACATACTTTTGTGGTTCCTGTGATTAGACACTTGTCGAATTATATTCTATCTTATCCCTACTTTATTTACTATTATTACTCAATTGGCCTATGATGCCTACCAAATACCATATCCATGATACTCGCCCCTACCTTTTGCATCTATTTTGTGGTGCAGGTCTAAGAATAAGTCAGTAGTAGTGATTCTCCCTATGATACCTATATTAGGAGACTAGTGGTGAGTATTGGACTTCTTTGGACCAGTCTCCTTTTGTATTTGCGGCTGTCTCTTGTGACTTAAGACTTGTCTTGTATAGTATTTTGGTCTTATATATGTGTATGAAGATGTATTATGATTAATATATTGTATCATATCTATAGTAGATCTATAAAGGTGACTTCCAAGTCTTAGGAAGGGTGTTATGTTATTGTTTTTGTACATATATATCCAGTGTCAGTTGGCCTTATGCTAGTTATTTTTTAAACTATTTTTGTTGTGCCCATTACTAGTTGTTCTAAGTTAGGGTTAGGCTTCCCTATTAGGGATAAGATATATGCCATCATGACCTGTAAGGTTGAGTCATGATAAGTTGGTATCAAGAACCTAGGTTCACTGGTCTTACCTGTATAGAGATGCCATCTAGTAGAGTCCTACTGATGGGTGTGGAGACATCTGTGACTTATTTTTAGGAGGCTACAATATGTGTTAGTAATATCTTCTTGATTATATCACTTCGTGCAATCATGTTGTTAGTCTTTTAGAACCTCATTTGGCTTATCCTTTTGTAGTTGTTGCTCATATAAGTCGGCCTTCAAATGAAGACGGGGATGAAACACTAACTTCGAACTGGGACCCTTCCCTAGTGCGTATTAAGGAGCGTCAAGATTTGTCTATTCCCTCATAGCCTGAGGAACCAATAACAACATGACCTCTATCTACCTTTGCTATGACACCTGAAATTCAGGAAGCTATCACACAGTTACTTGTAGCTCTTAGGAATACCCAACAGTTGTCAACCCCAGCTCTAGAGCCACCATTGCAACCTCCAGCTCTCACTTCACTAATTCATGTAGCCCCTATGGATCAGGTAGAGGTTATTAAGAGGGTGAGATCTTATGAGGAACAACAAGTGGTTGGATACTTTCTTATATTTTGCCCTTCAAGGTTATCAGGGGAAATTGGAAAAGATGCCTATGAGCTCCTAATGATATGCTGGGAGAGGCTGTAAACTTTGTTATTATTGGAGTGTAGAGGGGTAGAATTTGTACCATACTAGTTATATGGAGTTGCCAAATAGTGGTAGCTTGTATACTTGGACACTTGGTCAACTGGGTCACCACCAGTGTAATAGATAGAGTTTTCTGATGGATTTCTGGACCGATTTGTCCTCGGGGGTCAAGGTCTTAGAGGTAGGCTCCGTGACCAGTTTTCTAGATTAAGGAAGGACTAGTCTAGCAATTCATATCATACTTCGTTACATTTCTTTGAGGGTAGTTATTGATTATAGGGTGCCACCAAACAGAGTGGTCCTCTTTATCCCACCAGGCAAGAGCGTAGGGACAGAGTTGTTATGGATCTAAAGCAACCCAGGCCCTCTCAATTATCCATTTATAGATTCAAAGCCTCGGAGGTAGATACCATATGCCACAATAGTCATCATAGTAGGGCTCGATATTCCCTGGGGTGTTATGAGTGTGAAAGTCTAAATCACTAGTCTTGTGAGTGTCTAGTGCGAAAAAAGTACCTAGATTCTTAGACAGGCTAGTTAGCCCCTCCATTGATAGTTAGAGGCAGGGATTAGGATCAGGGCCATTAGGGCGACCAGTGAGAGCTCAGAGATGACCTGCATAGGTCTATAAAATATATTATCATAGGTATGATTACTTTGTATCAATAGTGATGTTGTATACTCTGAATCTAGTAGGACACTTATTTTCTTTTGTAGTAGTTGATCATTGTGACATTGGAGTTATATTTGCTATTATTATAGGATATTATTAATAGATATGCTTAAATGACTTTCTTGTTGGGTTTTCTATTTTAGTTCCCCTATTGTGTTGAGTTTGAATGTTTATTCCTTGACCACTATTATTGTTAGCTAGAGTGAGGTTGCTGTTGAGAGTAGGTGTGATGATAAGAGTGGTTCTGTCAGTATGCCTAGTTAATGTTGTGGGTAATTTTCCATGTTAGTGGGGGTGATATTCTATATGGTCAGGTTATTAAGTTCCTTTATGGCTTTGCATTATTTATTGGGTGGTCTTATTATGTATTTGGTTTCTTGGATAGTTTTGATAGTTTTGACTTGCTTAATTAGGATCTAATGCTAAGGGAGGATTGAGGACAGTCATGGTAGTTTGGACTAAGTTGAGTGTTATTGCTAGACTGGAGTGCCATTTCAACATTACTTGCTCTGTGAAGGTGCCAGTGGGTCTAGCAAAGTATGTGAGCCTACATCTTTGTCTTGTTAGGTTCGGTGCTGTAGTTATTCTTGACCTTTACAGACAAAAACTTATATAATGACCCTCTAGGTCATTTATGCATTTCTACATGTTTTGCATCGATTAGAGCATTCATATAGTGATCCCAAGTCATTTATGACTTGCTGGCACTGATAGTTTTGCCACTTGGTTCTTTATTTGGAAGATATGTAGTTTTTTGTGTTAAAGTTGAAAAATGAGTTTAGCAGTAAAAATTGAGTAAACATCCTCAGCCTCATAATAGAATTCTAATAGTTTTATTAGCTCGAGAATGATCAAATTAATCTAGAAGCATGGTTGGTTATAGTATCGAGCTTTTCTGTGTTAGTTTATACCAAAATTTGCATGTCAAACTTTAGAACAGAGCAATAGCTGACTTTGATCAATATTCTTGGAAACATGCTCAAATGGAAATTCTGACATCATAATTAACTTTAAAATATTAAATTTGGCCTATACCATTCGTTTGATACCTGGGGCTTTAGGATGCATTTCGATCCTCTTAATAAATTTTAATATTGGGAAATGAGAGCCCCATTTGATCGTAATGATGTTTAATGGGAATTTAAACTACACCATTGGATCTAAAATGTTGTTTCCACTCATATTTCATATATGGTTTGTGAAGATCAGATTCTGAATGAGTTTTGGATACCACATTGAAGAAAATGTTGTTGGCTAATATCTGGTGAAGTCTTGCTTGTACACCATATTTTGGGAGGTGAAAACAACCTATACGCCGCATTCATGGAGGTCTTGTCCACTTTCCCGAAGCCCTGTAAGGCGGTGCACATTTGTTATTCTAAACTTTGCGAAATGTGAACAAGAATTTCAAATTACAATAAAATCTTTATCCAAAATTTGAATAGAGTGATTGAAAAAACTAACTTATGTAATTTTTCAAGAGAAATGTCGTAAAAGTGTTGGAAATTAATTGGCACACCATTCGAGGCAAATTCTATTTTTTTGCTGTTGTACATTAGTATTGGTTAATGAAAACTTCAGAATGTGATATCTTTGTTGTTTTGAAAGTAAATTTAAGTGAATTTGAGTTTATTTTGTGTGTTTTCTCAAGGTGCACACTGTGGTATTTTTGGAATTTGTCGATTGGGTTGTGTTTAAGGTAAAATTACTGTTGAACCTACTGCATTGTACTTGTTTTTATGTAAAGAAATATGTTTTGTACTTGGGCTATTTTGTATTGTTTTATGCATCGGATTGAGACAGAATTAACGATATAGGTTCAGGTAGACATAAGGGTTGTTATACTGGCTTTGTTTTAGGATTTTGAGTGATTGCTTTTTGGGTCCGAAATGGGTTTATGCCATTCCTTATGATTTTGGTGTCAGAATGAACATATTCATATTGCAATCCGATTTTTGTTAGCCTGGAAGCATAATGAAATCATTTGAGATGATAAAGCACTAGCGGAGTGATTTAGAGCGCACATGATCTGTACTCAGGTAGGCTATGGTCTGTGTTTCTCTAGACTAAGTTAGATCATGTAAATCTTGCAAGGACATTATGAATATTTGATGGGAATACTTTTGGACATGCCAGTGTATTGTACTTCTACTTATCAAAATTTGGGGGCCAATGAGTACTTGACTGGTACCGTATCACCTTTCTTACTTGTGGTACTTCGCTTGTGATAGAGTTATGATGCATGTTGAGGACTATGAGTTAGAATATGGTATATACATGTATGTATATAGATGTATAGTGAGCTTACTTGTGGTTGGTGTATCAATTATATATTGTACTTTTGAATATTTGATGGTTGTTAAGAGTACTTGTGATTAGTAATATTAAATACCTGTTAAAATCCGATTGGCTAGGCTAACAAATTATCTATTGACATGTTGAGGTTTCTAATGGTTGTTATACTAGTTATTTGTGAAATTGTATAGTACTTTGACTGTTTACTATACTCATGATTACCTGATGTTGTTGGGCCTTAATTGTCATGACCCAAGCCTAGGGCCTATATATGACACGACAAATGAGGAGCCCGAAGGAACCCCAAACAAGTCTCTTAGCATATCAATCACACATCTTTGGTCGCGGAAGCAAAAATAACAACATAAGAGATATAATTAAGTAAAAGGGGACTAAAGGAAGTCTTTGATAATCATAGATACTCAAGAGTCAAGCTCATGGCATAAGTACATCAATTATTCTAACAACACCTCTAACATAGATTGGAGCGGGAGCCAAGACACTTTTTAGGCTTATCTTCATAGTATTTAGTGTTCAAAATAAAGAGATATCAAATAGTAAGAGTAGCATAGCTAGTGTCCCCGAACTTGAGGACTCACCAAAGCTTATCTTTCGAAATGCCAAAATTGGCCACGTGGTGGATGATCAAGAGGTGCTTTGATTCCTACATGGTAACATCATGCAGACATAGAGTGTTCGTTAGTACATTTAAATGTACTAAGTATGTAGGATGCAATACAACAAGATATAAGCCAACATAGTCAAAATGCATAATTATAATCAATGGATGAGTATAACATCAATATGACATGCATAATCAATGCTTGAAGTGAAACATTCTAATAAATCATATAACTTGTACAGAACATAATACATATGTAGGAAAAGACCATAATCATAGACCAAGCAACTATTACTTGGAATTCAAGGCATGTCTCCCCCTTGGAAGGTGATTGGGGTATCCACCCCTCAACATGATGGTATGGGCATGTCACCCCCCAACAAGGTGGTCGAGGAATCTATCCCTAAACATGGTAGTATGGACATGTCAACCCCCAACAAAGTGGTCGAGGTATCTACCCCTCAACATGGTAGTATGGGAATGTCACCCCCCAACAAGGTGGTTGAGGCATGTCACCCCTTTAACAAGGTGATTGAGCATGCCACTCTCTAAGAAGGTGTGGTCAACGTGCAACATTATAGATACTTTTCATTAATTTGATGCATACATACAATTCCTTAATCATCATAAAGTCACATTACTTATAAACCATTTAATAGTTTATCAATAACTTGAGAATCCTTATCAAGATATTTTATCAAACACTTGGTAGGTTTGTAATGCTAGTATAAAATCATACAATTCCAGAGTGAAATATTATGAGAAAACTCAATGTAAATCAACCCACCATTACATAGTAAAACCCTCATGTAAGATACCTTAAAATCCATCATCAAATCTCATAATAGATCATAGTTTCATAGCTCCAAAACATACATAGTCTCAATAGACAAAACTAATTCGTAGTATAAGCTTGGAGTGGATAAACATGCATAATCAATCAACATTTCATAAAACACAAATATTATTTATAATCAAAATCCATAATAAGAGATACCCATAGAAGATACAACTTGAAAAGATGCAATTTTCATAAAAAGAAGAATCAGGCTCTATAAGTGAAAGAACCCAATAGATGAAACCCACATACCTCAAACTTGGGTTTCCTTGAGATGAGCTTGAAGAAAACTTTGAGATTGAAGAGAATCCTTGAGTTCACATGTTAGGCTTGAAATCCTTAGAATTTGAATGAGATGTTTGGTTAAGTCTTGGTGAGGGTTTTGAGAGGATCTTGAGTGTTATAGAGTTGAAAAATAGCTAAGTATAGGTGGTTTCTCCCATAAGTGGACATGGGGCTATCGTCCCAATTCCCTTGGGACGAAATGAAAAATTGAGGAAAATCTAACACTAGTCCACATTAGTCTGTGATGTGGACCCATCATACAGGCCTAGTTTGTACTACTCTACGCCCTTGGCGCATCGCATGCAGGGCGTAGACAAACACTAGATGAGGAAATTTTATGAAAAGTATTTTTCACTACGGGTCCTCTAAAATTGGAGTTATACCTTTTTTCACTCAATTTTGCACCCTGATCAAGAATATGAAGTCGAATTTTTGATATCATGCATGGATTTTGAGATATATCAAAATTATGATTATGGACATTTTTCAAGCACATTTTTAAGGCGTTTCAATATCTCCCACTTGGGAACATTCATCCCCGAATGTCAACGAAACGTACACAAGAGAAGTAATCATGAAGATTTCAGCCCGACATGAATGCAACAAATACATTGAAACATCATTTCAAAAATCTCAACATGAAGGTCAAAAATCACCATAAACTTGACAACATAAACATGAATGCATACAAAATAACATAAGGGTTGAAACTTAAATTAGTACATTTGGATTGAGTAGAGTGGAAGAGATAGGGATATCACTTTCTCATGTCTGCCTCGCCTTCCGATTTGGCACTTTCAACTTATTGATTCCTCCAAAGGACCTTGATGGAAGCTTCATCTTTGTTTCTCAACCTCTTTACTTGTCTATACAAAATCTCCATCGGGACCTCCTTATAAGTCAAATTATCTCCTACAACACCCACAAAATCCAAGGGCACCATAGCACTTGGGTCACCCATTCACTTTCTCAAAATAGACACATGGAAGACCAGATCAACCATGTTTATTTCCATAGGCATCTCCAACTCATATGCAACCTTACCTACTCTCTTCAAAATTTATGAGGACCCATAAACCTTGGGCTTAATTTCCCTTCTTGCCAAATTGAGCCACACCCTTCATAGGTGAGACTTTCAAGTAAACACAATCACTAACCTTAAACTCAAGATCTCTTCTTCTTACATCGAAGTAGGACTTTTGTCTACTTTGGACTGTTTTAATCGCTCCTTTATTAACCTCACCTTCTCTAAGGCTTCCATGATCAAATTCGAACCTAGCTAAGCCATCTCTCCCTCTTCAAACCACCCAACTTGGGATCTACAACACCTACCATAAAGAGCTTGAAAAGAAGCCATACCAGTGCTTGAGTAATAGGTATTGTTGTAAGCAAATTCAATGAGTGGAAGATGTTTATCCCAACTACCCTAAAACTCCTAAATACAAGCTATAAGCATATCCTCAAGAGTTTGGATAGTCCTTTCGGCTTGACCATCCGTCTTAGGATGAAAGGCCATGCTAAGCTTAACCTTGGTACCAAAACCTCTTTGGATAGATCTCTAAAAGTGAGAAGTGAATTGAGCACCACTATCCGAAATGATAGACAAGGGAAGCCCATACAATCTAACTAACTTATGTATGTATAACTTGGTACCATAAGTAGTTTTAACTGGTAAGAAGTGAGCTAACTTTGTCATTCTATCCACAATAAGACAATTAGAGTCAAAATATTTTCTAGTCTTAGGCAACCCAAACACAAAATCTATGTTGATCTATTCCCCACTTCCAAGTAGGAATCTCTATATCTTAGGCTAGGCCACCTGACCTTTGATATTCGGCCTTCACTTGTTGGAAATTGTGACATCCAAATATGAACTTGGCAATGTCCCTTTTCATACCACCCCACCAATACACTTCCCTCAAGTCTCTATACATCTTTGTAGAACTGGGGTGACTAGAATAAGATGAATTATGGGCCTCCTCCAAGATCAATTCTTTCGAATCATCCATATTTAGCACACACAATCTACCTTTGTACCTAAGGGCACCATTTCCCCTTTGGAAGAAAACCTTCACTTTGCCATATCTCACCAAGGCCTTCAACTCTAACAAGGCGGGATCAAGATTGTGGTTGCCTTTATCTCCTGAATCAGGAAGAGTTAGAACCATCAACAGCAACTACACTACCATTATCAGCCTCATCCAACAAAACCCCCTATATAGCCAACCAGTGAACCTCTCTATCCACCTCTTCATCACCATCATCAATATGAGCTAGAATACCCATAGACACCCTACTTAGAGCATCGGCCACAACATTAGCTTTGCCAGGGTGATAATGTGCGCTCATATCCTAATCTTTAAGGAGCTCTAACCACCTTCTTTATCTCAAGTTAAGATATTTTTGGGTGAACACATATTGGAGATAATTGTGCTCGGTGAACACATCAACATGAACTCTATACAAGTAGTGACGCCAAATTTTCAAGTCAAATACCACAATGTCCATTTCAAGAACATGCGTGGGATAATTCTTCTCATGCACCTTAAGTTTTCTAGAGGCATATGCTATCACCTTACTACTTTGCATCAAAACACACCCTAAACCATTTCTTGAGGTGTCATAATATATAACAAACCCTTCCAACCCTTCCAATAGAGATAAGATAGGAGAAGAGACAAGGTTATCTTTCAAAGTTTGGAAATTTTTTCACACTCATTGGTCCACATAAATTTTGCCTTTTTTTGTATCAATTTAGTCATAGGAGAAGCAGCAGAAGAGAAACCATTTATGAACCTTCGATAATAACCTTTTAAACCCAAGAAACTTCTAATGTTCGATAGAGTCAAAGGTCTAGGCCAATTTCTAATCACCTCCATCTTCTTAAGATCCACCTTAATGCCATCATCCGACACCACATGCCCTAGAAAAGCAACCTCTTTCAACCAAAATGCATATTTCTGATTTTTGCATGCAATCTCTCCTCCCTTAAGATTTGCAACACTACCCTCAAGTGATCCACCTGCTCCTCCTTACTATGGTAATATATCAAGATATCATCAATGACAACCACTACAAACAAGTCTAGGTAGGGTTTAAAGACCCTATTCATGAGATCCATAAATATAGCTACCGCATTAGTCAAGCAAACGACATAACCATAAACTCAAAGTACCCATACATTGTCTGGAAAGCCATATTAGGAATGTCACACTCCCTCACTTTCACTTGGTGATACCCAAACCGAAGATTAATCTTAGAGAAGTGACTAACCACTTTAAGTTGATCAAAAAGGTCATCAATCCTTGGTAGAGGGTACTTATTCTTTATGGTGACTCTATTAAGTTGCCGGTAATCAATGCACATTCTAAGAGAACCATCTTTTTTTATTAAAAATAACACTGGTGCACCCCTCAATTGCACATACTAGGCCTTATAAAATCCTTTTCCAACAAATCCCTCAATTGCTCCTTCAACTTCTTCAACTCTACCGGGGCCATACAGTAAGTGGGAATAGAAATAGGTTGAGTAATGGGAAGGAGGTCTATACCTAAATCAATTTCCCTTTCAGGAGGAACACCGGAAAGTTCATCGGGAAAGACATCAAAAAACTCATTAACCACCAGAACTGACTTAATATGAAGGACTTTGGACTCAACATCCCTAACCCTCACAAAATGATAGATACTACCCTTAGAAATTAACTTTTGGGCTTTAAGGCAAGAAATAAATCTTCCCTTGGCCACTACATCACAACTTTTCCACTTGAGGATGAGCTCATTAGGGAATTGGAATTTAACCCTATGGGTTCTACAATCAATAAAAACATAATATGAATGTAACCAATTCATCCTAAGAATAACATCAATATCCACCATATCTAATTCAACAAAATAACAAAGCAAGATTTTATGAAAGATGACCACGGGACAATTTCTATAGACTCTCCTAGCAACAATGGACTTACCCACGAGGCTAGGCACTTCATAAGGTTATTATAATAATTCGGGACTAACATGAAGCTTTTTGGTGACAAAAGGAGTAATAAAAGAAAGAGTGGAACCTAGGTCTATCAATGCATACACATCAAAATAAAAAATCTTTAACATACCCGTGATGACATCGGGTACCTCATCTACCTCTTGTCTCCCTTTAAGAGCATAAAATCTATTTTACTTTGGAGCACCCCCTTGTTGGCCTCCTCTCCTTTTTGGACCTGCATTTGAACCTTGGCCTTATGGATGGCTATATCTACCTTTGTTTTGAGCTTTTCACCCTCTAGTTATTTGACATATATCATGAGGTGGGACAAATTTATATCACCTATTAGCATAGTGGTATGACACTTCTCATTAACCAAGTTGGAGACACCCGACATAAATTTGGTCATCCTAGATAGCTTAGCAACCAATTATGGGGCATACTTGGAGAGTTGGTTCAACTTGAGGGCACACTCGCTCACACTTATGGAACCTTTCTTAAGGTTCATAAAATCCATCACTTTATCCTCCTTTATCTCTATAGGAAAGAACCGATTGAGGAATGTGGCCTTGAACTCCTCCCAAAAAATTGCATCATCATCTCTCCTCTCTGACTTCCATTGTGTAAACAAAATTTGAGCCATCCCTTTGAGTTGGTAGGCTGCCAACTCCTCTTTTTCCTCCAAATTGACCCACAAAATATATAGCACTGTATACATCTCATCTATGAACTCTTGGGGGTCCTCATCTGCTTGGATCCATGGAACTCAAATGGGTTCTTTCTAGTGAAATCCCTTACGCTCGAAGTTGGAGTGGGAGCATGAGAGGCTTTCACCCCTTGGTGAATTTGGTTGGTCATCACACGACTGAACATTATAATAGCATCTCAGAATTTAGCTTGGGCTACCCTCCACCTTGAGGAGCTTGAGGAATGGGAGGAGTCGGTTGCTCATTGGGTCTACGGGCTCTCCTTAGTTTCCTTCTTGGAATCAACATGATCTAAAAGAGGAAAGAGCAATCGTTAGGGGAAAAATCTTACAATTAAATCTAAAACACGATATAGACAATGAATAAGTGAAACATTTCCTAAAACACCTCATAGCCTCTCATTCATAGTTGTGGCACACTTTACAACCACGAATAAGACTCTAATCAATGTGGTGTGTTGGATTTCGAGAACCATTAACAACCTAGTGCTCTGACACCAAGTTTGTCAGGACTAGGGCTTAGATGTGACATCACGAATGGGGAACCAAAAAGAACCCCCAAACAAGCCTCTTAGCATATTAATCACACATCCTTAGTTGAGAAAGCAAAAATAATAGCACAAGAGATATAATTAAGGAAAAAAGGACTAAGTGAAGTCTTTCATAATCATAGAATACTCAAGAGTCAAGCTCATAGCATAAGTACATCAATTGTTCTAACAACACCTCTACATATATTGGAGTAGGGGCCAAGACACTTTTAGGGTTCACCCTTATAGTATCAAGTGTTCAACTAGTAAGAGTAGCATAGCTAATGTCCCCGAACTTGAGAACTTACCAAAGTTTATATTACGAAATTCTAAAATTAGCCACGTGGAGGATGATTGAGAGGTGCTCCAGTTCCTACATAGTAACATCATATAGGCATAGAATATGCATTAGTACATTTGAATGTACTAAGTATGTAGGATGCAATGCAATAAGACATAAATCAACATATTCAAGATGCATACTCATAGTTAATGGATAAGTATAATATTAATATAACATGCATGATAAATGCTTAAAGTGAAAAATGCTAGTAAATCATATAACTTGTATAGAACATAATACATATGTGGGAAGAGATGGTAATCATAGACCAAGCAACTATTACTTGGAATCCAAGGCATGCCACCTCCTTGGAAGGTGATTGAGGTATCCACCCCTCAACATGATTGTATGGGCATGTCACCCTTAACAAGGTGGTAAAGGTATCTACCTCTCAACATGGTAGTATGGGAATGTCACCCCCAACAAGGTGGTTGAGGCATGTCACCCCTTTAAAGAGGTGATTGGGCATATCACCCCCAACAAGGTATGGTCAACGTGCAACATTATAAATACTTTTCATGAATTTGATGCATACATACAATTCCTTAATCATCATAAAGTCACATTACTTATAAACCATGTAATAGTTTATCAATAACTTGAGAATCCTTGTCAATATATTTTATCAAACACTTGGTAGGTATGTAATGCTAGTTCAAAATCATACAATTCAAGAAGAAATATTATGAGAAAACTCAATGTAAATTAACCCATCATCACATAGTAAAACCCTCATGTAAGAAATATTATGAGAAAACTCAATGTAAATTAACCCATCATCACATAGTAAAACCCTCATGTAAGATACCTTGAAATCCATCATCAAACCTCATAATATATCATAGTTTCATGGATCTAAAACATGCGTAATCTTAATAGACAAAATGAATTCATAGTATAAGCTTGAAGTGCATAAACATGCACAATCAATCAACATTTCATAAAACCCCAACGTAATTTATAATCAAAATCTATAATAAGAGATACTCATAGAAGATAAAACTTGAAAACATGCAATTTTCTTAAAAAGGAGAATTGGGATCCATGGGTGAAAGGATCCAATGGATGAAACCTACGTACATCAAACCTGGGTTGCCTTGAGATGAGCTTGAAGAGAACTTGGAGCTTGAAGAGAATCCTTGAGTTCCTAAGTTTGGCTTGAAATCCTTGGAAGTTGAATGAAACATTTGGTTAAGTTGTGGAGAGTGTTTTGATAGGGTCTTGAATGATATGGAGTTAAAAAATGGCCCAGTTTGTATTACTCCACGCCCATGGTGCGTTGTATGCGGGGCGTGAATAGACACTAGATAAGGAAATTTTGTGAAAATTATTTTTCACTATGGATACTCTAAAATTGTGTTTATACACATTTCCCACTTAATTTTGCCCCCTGATTGTGAATATGAAGTCAGATTTTTAATATCATGCATGAATTTTGAGATATATGAAATTATGATTATGGGCATTTCTGTAGCAAATTTTTGGGATGTTTTTGGGCCATTTCATTAGTCTAGGCTTAGATTAGTGATACCAAAGACTTATATTATTTAGGATTGACAAATTACCATATATGCTTCTAGTGGGACTTGAACGTCGTAAATACTTGTAGGCAGATTAGCTGATTTGAGTCTTACAGAATGAGCCGTAAATAGGCTATGACTTAATCTGCGATTTCCTACCTTTTATGTTCCACCTTACTCTACTGGCGCACATCTTTCCTTCTCAAGAAAGTGGTTGCCAAAACTTAGATATGCTTAATATTATCGACAAGCCACATCTTTCGTAGTATATATCTGTAGTTAAAGGTCTAGGATTGTATTCCTTGCTCTATTCTTTTTGTATATCAATAGTTCAAGGTTCAGGATCTATATGTCCTATTATGGACACTGTATATAATATGGCCACATCCACAGTTTGAGGTTCGGGCTCTGTACCCCCTTCTTCAATATTTGTTATTACCAGTGTGATATTTTATATGGTCGCATCTGCAGTTGGAGGTCTATGCTCCACAATATGTATTTTATAGGGTCACATTCATAATTCTAGGTTTGGGATCTACATTCCCTCCTTCCCCCCTCTACCTTCAGAGTTCAGGTTATTGGTTCAGATATAGTTGGTTATTTGGGATATATTTGACATAATATGGGTGTACCCATTGGGCTTATTATAGGTTGGTGGGAATATAGGGTTAGCATAGGTTGTATCTTACACTCGTATACCTACCTATTGTCCATTGTTTTGTTCAGTATTGCTTGGTTCTACTCAAAATCATTGTTGCGACATTTTAGTTATATGGTTCCATTAGAGTTTTGGTTAAGCGTACATGGCTAGGTTATAATCTTAGTTCAAACTTGACATCTAAACACTAGACCCAGTCACCCTCCATCTTGTGTGGGTGTACCTTCTGAGTTTATGGGGCCCAGTTAGTGTACATGCATAGATAGTAGGGCCTTACACCTACGTACATCACTATATCTTTGCCTAGCTTGTGTTACTTCAGTAGTTGTTGGCATACTTACCTGCTTCGTATGATTAGACACTTATGGAGTTATATTCTATTTTATCCTTTCTTTATTTTTTATTTAACTCAATTGACCTATGATACTTACTGGGTACCATATCCCAGGTACTCACCCCTACTTTTGCATCTATTTTGTGGTACAGGTCCTAGTACGAGTCAGGAAGGTTTTCAAGATTCAGGGCGACATTTCTCATATTTTCTCTTATATTTGACATCAAGGTATGTCGGTATTCATCCATGGGTCCCTTCCATCCATAGAACCAAGATATTTTTAACTTTTTAATCAATTTCAATTATGAATTTCATGGAATGTTGTTAAGTTCTCTTTTCAATTGAATGAATAAAGTTCCAATAAATGTTTATTTACTCAATTATGTATAAATTACTACTCAATTTCATGAATTTGATGATTTATAAGCAATTTCTCTATGAGACTCTCAAGGGTTCATGAATTCAATAATGGGTTCTTTTAATTATGATATCAATTAATGTGTTCCATTATACTTATGCATCATCTTATGGAATTGCAAGTCTTAAAGTTCTTTTAATATTGAACCCACATAATTTCCACTATCGGATGGACTTATTGCTCCCTTCCGTGGTGAACTTCCACTTCCCTTTTTCATAGCTATTATGGAGGCCCTCAATCAAGATCCTAAGTTTTAATGAATCATGATCATGAATAGTAAAGGCTTCTCTCACGATTTATCAAAGTTATTCAATTATGATTTTATGAAATCCTATCAAGGAATAAATGAATGAACGAATGTTTGTGAAAGGATCTTCTCACCTAATTATGGATTCAAAATGTGATAAGGACAATTTACACATTGATGAATCAACAAGGTTTTAATGAGCTACTCTATATACACCTAATATTTTATGACTTAAAGCTTATGATTGATGCTATACTCTATTTTACTATTCCATTAAAATTTGACTAAGCACCGAGAAGACATGAGGTGGTGTTTGGTTTGAAGAATGTTAAGGTTATCCTGCCAAGAAAATATTAGTAGAAACCTCTTGTCTAAAACTATGTGCTATCATAGGTTACCTTATTGGCTAGGCTATTGGATTCATACTTAGCCCTTTATGTTGAATAAATGTACAATCACAGAGTCTATCTTGGTGAAGTAGCCTATCTCTTCTCGATGTGAGATTTACAACAGGTGCCATGTTATAACTTGCATGGTCTTATTGTTGGTTAAAGTTATATACTACATATGCTATGCTTTCTTATGAATCATGTTGTAATTATTATGATTAATGATCTTCTATAACAACTAGTATGATTTCATTATGCATTGACCATAATCGTGATTTATCGTGTTTTAACTTCACTTTCTATTATGATAACTTTATTTTTCTATTTCATACTGTGGATTTTATTTATTTGCATATTCCCATATACTTAGTACATTCAAATGTACTAACACATACTTTTGCTTACATTATTTCAAAATTTAGGGAGGAAATTCACCCTACTCTAAACTCTACCATCTAGCTTGGAGTTTAAATATTTGCTTGATTTGTAAGTCCTCATGGTTCGACGGCTACCTAGTCATGGTTCTATTTGACGGTTCTAGTTATTTTAGCTTGACACTACTTTCATATTTTTCTTGAGGGTGAGCTAAGGACATGTCTTAGTCTTTGCCTATGTTAGACTCTATAAAGGCATTGTTGGACATTGTATATGAGTCTATGTCATTTTCTGTTTTGACTATACTCACTTCTCCTTATTGAGTTATTGTGAAGACTTATACCATTTTCGTTCTGTCTATTGATTGATTGATGCACTATATACCTTGAGAATGCTCATGTATGATATGTTAAGATAACTTCATTGGAGTCCTTCACCGTGTCACACCTAGGTCCTAGCTTAGGTTGTGATACTTTATTTAATTACTGGTAATCTATACACATTCAAAGTGATTCATCCTCTTTCCTAACAATTAACACTGGAGTACCCCATGATGGAATGCTTGGCCTTTGGAAACCCCTATCCAATAAATCTTTCAATTGATCCTTCAACTTCTTAAGTTATGTTGAGGCTATATGGAAGAATAAAAATATTTTGGGTATCAAGAAGGATATCTATACAAATTGACCTCTTTTGGGAGGAATACCAGGTAGATAATTGCAAAACACATTAGAAAATTCATTAACAGCAGGAACTAACTCAAGGGTAGGTGATAGATGAAACCCTTGGAAATTATTTTTGACTATAAGGCATGATATAAATTGACATTTGAACAAAAACTTTGATCACTCAAATTCTAAAAAGACTTCCAGACTCATATCATATCTCATGGAAAGGTGAGGAGAAACAAAAGACAATTTAGTATTCAAATCAGGCAAAGCACATACATCATAGGAAAGGAATAGTTACATACAGTTGTAACACCCTGCATGTTGAAAATCCTGAAAAATAAAAACTTGTGAAATTTTGAGCTTACTCGTTTTTACGAGATAATCTACGACTCGTGGATTGGACCACGGGTCATAGAAAGGTCTTGTAGTTGAAGATAAGAAAATTGGAAAATATTTTAGTGTCTAAAAGTCACTCCATGAGGAATAATATGGGTCATGAATAGAACCATGGCTCATGGACTGGTTCGTAAAAGAGACCCTGAGAATGGTAAATTGATTTAAGTTTAGGGAAGTACCATAAAGGGGTCTACGGTCTGTAAATAAAACTAGGACTGTACTGTTGGTTCATAGTTTTGAAGATGTAATATTTAGTAGATAAAATTTTGTGGCATTCATTCCTTGAAGGCAAAGCATGATCTATATAATGGTTCACTAGCTGTGAGTGAGTCTGGCAGATTTTAAATGAAGGACTTTTTGGTCATTTCTAATCTGTTTAACTCCTAAACTACATCATTTTGTCCCTTTTAACTAACGTAGATGACCTACTTCTTATATAACTTATCCTTATTTCATTATATCTCATTCACTCTCAAAAGCTTTCCGAAAGTTTCAAAAATTCTCTCTTTAAGGATTCTATTAAAAAATTCTCTCTTTAAGGCAAACCTCTCCGAATGTTTGGCGAAGGAATTTCTAGAGCTTTGTTCTTCATATTTACAAATTCGAACTTGAGGTCTAGAGGACTTCATTAATGGACTTTATTCATCCATAAAGCCTAATACAATTCTTCCATTTTCTTAAAGTTTAAGCATGGATTTCTACGGGACCTAATGTCATTCATTTTTTTGAAAATGTAGAAGCACAGGAGAATGTTCGTTTACTGAGTTTTTATGACTTTGTTTCAAATGATTGGATTATGACATTCCATGATTATTATAGTTATTTATGCATAAATTATGAAGAACTACATAGTTTCAATGATTTCAATGAATGACTTGATTTCAAATGGTTGGATTGTGGTCATTCCATGATTATTATACATATTTATGCATAAATTGTGAAGGACTACATGATTTCAATGATTTTCAAGTGAATTGAAGTGATTTCAAGTGTATGATCATTAAAACTTGTTGAATTGATGTGGGTTACTTTACTAATGATCGAAATTGATTTACATTGCAAGAATCCTTTATGATTTTAATCTAATCATATGATTTTAACTCAATTGCTCGTGAACTCACAGATGACCCTAGTTTTTTATGACAAGGCTATGATTTTCATGAACTATGACTCCAAGTATGAAAAGTATGTTTTAACGATGATGATGATGATATAATAATGAGGGTGACCTAAAACCCTAATGATGATGTTAAGATGGGGAGAATACCCACACTATATAAAGGGTTATGTAGATGGACTATTCATATGATATGAGATGTTTTCTTAAATTATGATAACTATTTACAAAGCTATGAAAGTAAAATTTTGACAAAGTATGGATTATGTTAAAATCTATGTATATGCATGATTACTTATTTCATGGAATATGACTTAGTACCAAATGAGCTAGTGTGAGGAGTACTATCTCCAAAGGTCCTTACATAATCCTCAAGTCTTATAATTTTGTGCCACTATAAGTTGATGATTATGTGCCATAGGGTATTTTATTAGTGGATCCACATGTTTAATGCATACACCAAAATGGGAAGGATTCCATAAGCTTCATGTTAAAGCATTTATTGAAATAGGAAGGATCCCATAAGGTGAAGTATACTCTACATTGGCAAAGTAGGCTACTCTTTGGTGTAGAGGCAACATCAGGATTTCATGTAATAGCCTGTGTGATCTTATTTTCTATTATGGTTTTATTCCCATATATGTATGCTAGGATTATGAAAGGTTTTGATGATGCTTCTACTCATGGTTTTAAATATGCAATGATCATCCATATTGTGTCCTTATTTCATTGACCATGATTGTGAATATTGATATTATATTATGATGTTCCTTGATGCAGGACATACCTACATACTTAGTACATTCCATGTACTAATGTATACTTCTTTGCCTACATGATCTAAACATGTAGGGATAGATGATAAGCATATTCCTCTATTTTATGGCTAGGTGTTGGATCGAGCTTTGATGATTGTAGGTGATTCCCATGATTTGGGGACAAGCCTTGTTCTTGTCATGATTTCATGTTTCAAATTTAAAATTTCATTGTTATTCTATATTGAGGGTGAGCTCATAAAGTGTTTTAGTCCTCGCAAAGATCCTATGATATAGAGACATGTTTAGGTCTAAAGATGTTGTAATTCCCCTAAGGGAAACTATGACTTGATATTGATATGTTGCACTTGATTACTCTCTTATGTTTTGCTTACTTTACCTTATGTATGCTTATGATATGAACTAGAGGCTTGGATAGGGCACCTTCGGGTGTCACGACTTAGCCCTAGGTTTAGATCATGACAAACTTGGTATCAGAGCAAAATCCTTCAAAGTATCCTAAGGAGTTTTATATGCCACATCTAGTAGAGTCTTGTTCATAGGTGTGAAGTGTGCTACACCTATATGAGAGATGCTATGGGACGTTTAGGAAATCTTTACTTCTTTGTGATCTATGTCATGCCTTCAATACTCTAATTCCTCTAATGCTTATCCATTGATATTTTTAGAGAATGCCTCTGTGATGTGCTCTATTGACTAGGGGATTTGATGCTAATCAGGACTAAATTCCTTTGGATCCTCAAGTTCCTCAATGCCCTTAAGCTGACCAAGTTACCAATAATGTGTTTAGGGCTATTAATACTATGCTGGCTCAAGTCGTTGCTTCTCTAAAAGCTCCCACTCTGTCTTCTAGGATAAGTGATTTTACTAGGATGAATCTCTTAGAGTTCTATAGTTCCAAGGTGGATAAGGATCCATTATAGCTTATTGATAAGGCCTACAAGGTGGTGGAGATTATATGGGTATCTTTCTAAGAGAAGGACAAATTGGCGACTTATCAACTTAAGGTGTTTGGTCAAGTTTTGTTTGCTTAATGAAAGTCCAAAAGAGTTGAAGGATGGACGATTGATTTGGAGATGTTTAAAGATGCTTTCCTTGATCATTTCTTCTTACTTGAACTAAGAAAATATAAAGTGATATAGTATATGAATTTGAGACAAGGTGGCATGAGTGTGGGGGAATATGCCCTCAATTTCACAAAAGTATCTAAGTATGGTCCTTCCTTCATGGATGACTCTAGGACCCGTATGAATAAGTTTACCTTGGGCGTGTCCAACTTGGTGAAGATGGAAGGTAAAGTCACAAGGCTCATTAAGGATATGCATATTTCTAGGCTTATGACCTATGCCGAACAAGTGGAGAGTGAAAAACTTCAAAAGATAAGGATGAGGGAATAAAAAAAGGCTTATTTTGATGGTGGATTTTCACATTCTATTACCATTGGGTGTCTGTTTTGAACAAGGCCAAGGGTCTCTAATGGTTGTCCTTAAAGTTTTGACAAAGATAAAGTGTATAACCCCAAGGATCAAAGAGATGTTGTGAAGGGTGTTGCTATTCCTTCAAAGAGTCCTAGGTGTAGGAAGAATCATGTTGGAGATTATTTAAGAGGTACAAATATTTGCTTCTGTTGTGGAAGAGTGGCGCACAAGATTACTGAGTGTCCTAATATTGCTAACAAAGGTAGGAATGCTTGTCCACAAGGTCAAATGGTTCAAAAAGGGAAAGGGCAACAAGGTGCCTAAGGTCAAGGATATGGTCCACCTCGTAACCAATTTTATGCTTTGCATGCTAGGCTAGATGTTAAGGAGTCTCCCAAGGTGGTTATAGGTATGTTAAAAGTCGTTAATCATGATGTGTATGCAATACTTGACCCCGGTGCATATATGCCTTTTGTTACTCACCTTTCCATAAAGTTTGATGTTTCTCCTAAAGTCTTGTTAGAACCTTATTTGATTTATACTCAAATTGGAAAGTCGATCCTACCCGAGAAAGTTCATATAATTTATCCCTGTCAATCTTGTATAAAGTCTTTCCATGTGATCTTGTTGAACTTGATATGACCAGTTCTCATGTTATTCTTGGTATGGATTGGCTGCATGCATCTTATGCTTCTATTGATTGTAGAATCTGTAAGGTCATATTTCCAAGTTCCTAATAAGTCCATCCTTGACTGGAGGGGAATGAATTCGGTGTTCAAGGCTAAGTTTGTCAGAAGGATTGTGAGTTCTCTCACCCATGCATAAATATAGAATGAAAAAGTTTTATACTCACGTTGCATAAGGAAAGATTAAGGAGCCATTCTATGATTATGTTTCATCAATAGTGGATGGATAGTAAATATGTCCCCTCCAATATGATGTTGACTTTATAACTTATGAGTACGACTATTCCGTTGAGAGTTCACTTAGCACCAAGTAGACCTTGAAATAAAGGTGATCTCCCATAGTAAAGTCAAGATACCCATAGAAAAGGAAGTCTCCCATAGCAAAGGAAAGGTACCTATAGTAAGACCTCATTGTCTCTTAACTACATGCCATCATAGGGTTAAGGGTTCACCCATAGTAAAGGCTCGATGCTTTATGTATATTTGTGGATCCACAAAGGCATTTAGGAGTTTACTTGAGTATGTAGTCTCCCCCTTTCCTCTGATATATCGATAAACATCGGGACTCTATGTTATACCTCACATGATTTATGTCGGTTAATGATAACTCTCACAAATTCAAAAGGTTTCTCTCACTATGTTCAAGGTATCCCTTACAATGATTAATGATATTTCACTTAAATGTTAAAAGGTTCTTTGTCAACATTAAAGTATTTCTTATTATAGCTATTAGTGTCTTTCACAAGGTTCATACTTCTCTGATTATTTTTGAATTTTGCTGCATCATAAAGTATTTCCATCAATCTCGGATGGAGCCAGAGATTGACTATTTTTTGGCCTTGGAGTATGATGGAATAAAGAAAAATGGCTCTTTAAACTATCTGCGCTTTTTTCAT
>JAOTQJ010163611.1:0-27179 GCA_025642045.1 Solanum sejunctum | reverse complement strand
ATGTTTCCATATAAGCATGTTTTACTTCAAGCATTGATCATGCATGCTATGTTGCTAATATACCATCTTTTACTTATATATATATATATATATATATATATATATATATATACATATGCACTTTGATTATATTGCCTATCTCTTGTTGCACTTTATCCTACATACTTAGTACATTCAAACATACTACGCATACTTTATGTCTACATGATGTTATCATGTAGGAACTGGAGCCCCTCACGATAAGCTATTAGTGAATCCTCAAGTTCGGGGACACTAGCTTTGCACTCTTACTTCTGCTATTTCCTTATGTTGCACTTGATATCAAAAGGGTGAGCTCGAAAAGTTGTCTTGGCCCCTGCCCAATCTATGCTAGAGTTATTGTTGAACAAGTTATATAATTATTCCTTAAGCTTTGACTCTTTGATAATTTATGCTATGAAAGACTTCCCTTAGTCCCTTTATCCTTATTTCTATTTTCTTATTGTTATATAATTGCTTTTGTGACCAAGGATGTGTAAATGATATGCTAAGAGGCTTGTTTGCAGTCCCTTTGGGTTCCCATTCATCGTGTCACGTCTAGGCCCTAGACTTGGGTTGTGACAACACTGGTAATTGATGTTGAGGCCCTTGAGTCTAGAGCTATGAAGTTGGGCACTGAGGCAGGTATATCTTCTTTCTCCCCGACTGCACACTCTTTTTCTGCTCCTATTCAACCTATAGAAATAGAAGGTATAGATGATCAGCCCTCACTCACTAGAGCCACTATTGTTACAATTGGTCATTTGGTGAAAACAACTTTTCTTCGGGCTACAAATGTTGAGTCATTTGTGCCCAAACAGTTAAGGCAACCATAGCCAAGGCATTGCAGCCATACGTAGATTTTAAGGCTAAATACCATGAGCTAATATTGGCTTGCAAGCTGAGGATAGATCAGGTTGAGGCTATAGTTGATGACCATGGGAAGGAGTTAAAGAGTTTGAAAAACCAATAATGGTAGTTGAGAAGTAGGCTGGTGGTGCAAATGCGTTAGCATTGAAAGCTAATAATTATAAATTGTATAATGAGGTGACATCCTTCTGGTCTACTAATTTGAGCACATTTTTATGAGCTAGGCAATCTACCACTCAAGGTGGATGTGGCTGCAATCCCAGATGAAAATCTAGATGTAGAGACTCCGGGTGATAATAACAAAGAGAATCAGGAGATGCGCACCTCAAAGATTGATAAGGACTCCTTAGGAGTGGAGCAAAGCCAAGAGGATCAGGAAGATCTAGATGTAGTGAAGAATAAGATGATGGATGCAGCCACTTATAGCTTCTGTGCTAGACTGGTCCATGATTGGCACATCCGATATGAGTGTACTTGAGCTTACTAGGCCCGAGATTGACCTTGAGAGTATAACAATAAAAGAAGGCATTGATGCTACCATCACATCTTCTTCAGCTCCACCACCACTACCACAGTAGGGTTGACTTGACAGGGGGATTTTCATGAATATTTAGACAATTTTTAACTTTTGGGGTTTTAAATAAAATTTTAATTTAGGTTGCAATAGAGTGGTGTTTATTTTTTTTATTTTTCTTGGGAACGAATGAACGATTGCAAATTGTTGGCAAACCCCGTGCATGGATGACAAGGGTTCAAATGCGATATTGTGTCTCTAGTCCTTAGCAATCCAAGCACTAATGATCCATATCTTTTATTTGGATAGTACCATGGATGAGGTGCATGTACTTACTAATTAGTCCCTTCTTGATAAATCAATCCCTAAATGGATTTGAGGAATCTCGAGTTTACTATGTGAGCAATCGAGCTTGGGTATGTGACGATCAAAAATTGCAAATGTGTTGCAGTGTTTGAATGCAAATCTATTTTAGCTATGCGTGTTTAGTGATCTTATTGAAATGCTTATGTTGCATCATCTAGAACTTGCCCGCTTTGTCTTGAAAAGTGACTCGGTTAATTCTAGATTAGGAGAGGATCATAGGCCTTCTTTGGTTTCATTACTCTAATTCAACCATAGTGACATTCCTTAACAGTGAATTAAATCCTTAGTGAACCTTTTTTGAGCCTTAATTCCTTCTTTGGCAACCTTGCATCCTTGATTCATTTTTGCGAAAAACAAGTCCTTTTTGTTCCTCACCAATCCCTCCTTGAACTTGAAACTAAAGCAGTGGCCAACGGCGAAGTTGGGGTTGGGTAGTAGGAAGAAGGAAGTAAAGTCATTAAGGAGACCTAGAAGAAACTATTAAAAACAAAATGTTTGGAAACCAAGGACCCTAAAAAAAAAAGAGATTGAAAGAGTTTTACCTAGAAAGAAAGCACCAAAGGGAGACACATAGGATGAGGAATCAAAAGTAGAGAGATGTCAAGATGAGATGAATGAATAGGGAACCAAAAGAACCTTTGTGCTT
The DNA here is from genome assembly GCA_025642045.1 of Solanum sejunctum. Lineage (NCBI taxonomy): Eukaryota > Viridiplantae > Streptophyta > Magnoliopsida > Solanales > Solanaceae > Solanum > Solanum sejunctum. Next base: position 24,765 of record JAOTQJ010163611.1, on the reverse strand, counting down.
GAAAAGAACATGTAGAGTTTAAGGAAGGATGACCTACTATGATCATATACTATCCTACCCAACCATTACCCTACATTACAGTCCTAGCAAAGTTCTTATTGATCCTAGTCTAGATGAAAGTTAGGTGAACTCCGATTGAGAATAAGGGCAAGTCAATGGGTTGAAACTTACATGCTATTTCTCATTTAGGAGAGCGGGAGTCGATGATATCCTCTATAAATCAAATGCATAATCTTGAGTGTTTAGAATCTTCTTTGGCGTGAGGGAAAATGGTGATGTTTTTGGGCAATGATTAGCAGCTATATGAGCAATTGTGAGCATAGCCATGTTTTGATTACTCCTTGGTCATCTTTTGAGGCTTTAAGGTCACGTAAGTGATTTATAGAAGTTTGAGAAAGGATGAAAAAGGTGAAAATATATGTTTTGCTCCCTGTGGCCCTATTTTCAAGCGCTAGTCTGGCTAAATTGATGTTTGTTTTGCTTGAGGGCAAGCAAAGGCTTAAGTTGGGGTGTTGATGAGTCCAAATTCCAGACTCATTTTAGGGATAAATTGCAAAGAAATATTGCCCATAGTGTGCTAATAATTCCAATTTCTAATAGATATGCATGTGCCATGACAGAAAATAGAGTTAAAAGTGTGGAAAAGGGCAAGTCTTTGTGGAATCTTGGAAAGTAAGCAACTGTGCTGAAAGCCGATGAAAAGTGGTATTGCCGACATCCTCGGCGATCCGCTGAATGCTAAGAATAGATCGCCTAACTATGCAATAACTAAGGTTCTAGGTCAATTCAAAAGTGTGGTGAGGATTGATATCATAAAGCATAATTGGTGATACACCAAAATGCACAAGTGATCACCTAAAGTTGCTGCACCTAATGCCCCAAAACATTGACAGAAAGGCAATTTGAAAAACATTTTAGTGCATCGCCGAATTGGATAGGCAAAGCAAAGAGTCATCACCTAATGTTGCAGTGGAAGAAGCCTCATAAGGATGCACACAAAAGCGGTCAAGTGCACATTCCACGCATCGACGAAGTGCTCGACAATAGTCGACCTTGAATGCCAAATAGCATTTCTCAACATAAACTTTTACACTTTTGGCACAAAGCATATAAGCAATTTTAGAAAGAACATTGTACATCATTTGTTCATTCCATATCAGAATAATTACACTATAGTAGTACGCAGAACCTTCTTCTCAGAGTATAAGGGAGGCTAGGGGTTTTGAAGCTTTTGGGAATCAAATTGGAGAGGATTAGGTAGTGATAACCACTAATTTGCACTAAATCTTATCCATGACTTTTGCTACTATGTATGGTAATCAATCATTAATTTCTAGCATAAGTGGCTAAAATCCCCATGTTAGGGGTGTGCTTTTGATATGGGTATTTAATTTACTCATTGGATTTGAGATATCTTGACTTATCTATAGTTGATTTGGTTGAATTTATATTTGTTCCTAAGTTTAATGTAGGAATCTCAAGGTTGCAGGCTCGGGGTTTTGGTTTTAGATCTCTGATTGTTCCGTAGCTGGGATTATTAGAGTCTAGAATGGATAATAGCCGAAAACCATATAGGTTTCAGTTGATATCTACATTTATGGATTCAATGGCCAATGTAGTTAGTGATTTTGCTCAACTTCTTTGTCCAAGCATGTCTTTAGCGGTCTGCGTGTGATATCTTAGCTGATTTATGCGAAATACCCATATATCATAGGTGATTTGTGTTACAAGATACCTAGCCTATTCACTAAAAATCAACTCATGTAGTCAAGTATCTAGGCCCATTTGTTATATTATTGCCCATATTTGCACATCCCTAAAATCTTCCTTTGATAGTTACTTAATTTAACAATTAGAACTTGTTAACTGAACTTTATTCTGATTATTGCAACCCGTAGATCCTACAATTACTGCATCTAATAAGTCACTTCTACCTTGAACAATGATTCTGTATGGGATCGACCCCAAGCTCTAAAGTTGGGTCATTATGCTGATGATGATCACCCTTTCTGCCTTTGAGTAGTTAGGTTGAGCAACATCAAAGATAATTTTTGATGTCGTTCAACCCAACTACTCAAAGGCAGAAGGAGTGGTCGTCTTCAAGATATTACCCATCTTTAGAGGTCAGGGTCGAATCTCATAGAGAATAATATGTCAGCGAATGATCAGATGAAGGACCTATAGCTACTAGATTTTTGACTCGACAAGCGAGTACCAAGCAAGGGTTCAAACTAAATTGGGGGGAAACTAATCTAACATTACTATAAATAATTGGGTAAGTATTGGTCAAGTAAGGGAGCAAGGATAGGGGATACGGGAATCAATAAAGACTCAATTGATCCATCATACTTAGCATCAAATAAACACTATGGGTAGGCTAGGTTCCTTGTAATCACCCCAGATAAAGGAGTGATATTTCATAAAAACCAATAATGCCCTCTCACTCGAGATACTCAAGGACATGCCTGGCTTGAACACAAAAATGCAAAACACCCAAAACCTTAATCGTTGAGTCCCTTTTAAGGATCTCAACTTATAAACCCATGACTACATGCAATCTTCCCCCTCATCTACCCTTGCTAGAGCAATAAATTAAGAATTAAGCTAGAATTAAGGATCTACCTCAAATCTAATTTGAACAAGAAGATATGGAAGAACCCATAAATAAATTGAAGCAATTAAAGCATTTTGGGAGAAGCCATCTTGATTTACCAAGTAAATCATCAACTAAGCGTGAAAGTAAGAGAATTAAGCAAGACCCATATGTAAATCAATAACCAAGCTTCAGTTAAATCTACAAATTTAGCATTCAAGAACAAGGAAAGAAAGAGTGATTGAAAGATATTACAAATGAATCCCACACTCTTCAATTCAATCAAGAATTTGTAGAAATCTTGCTCTGAATCCTTGGCCTAAACAAATATCTACCCTAAGGTGTTTTATTCTTCTTTAGATTGATTGTAGTCTCTCTTTTCTGAATGAGCGTTAGGAGTGTGTGTGTATTATGACTTTTGTGACTAAAAATGGTCAATTTTCCAAAACTATCTTGACGCTGGTCACTGCAACATTCTGTATCTTTTTTTATATGGCTTAACTCGACAACTTAAGTGGCAGAAGAAATTATCATCATCAGAATTTATCCAATATTAGAGGTTGGGGTCGAATCCCATAGGGAATAATGTGTCAGCGAAAGAGCGGATCAAGGACCTATTGGCTACTAGATCTTTGACAAGCGAGTACCAAGCAAGGGTTCTAACTAAATTAAGGGGAAACTAATTTAACACTACTCCTACAAACAATAAGGTAAGGATCATTCAAGCAATGGAGCAAGGATTGGGGATAAGGGAATCAATTAAGGCTTAGTCGATCAATCACACGTAGCATCAAATAAAACGTATGGCTATGCTAGGTTGCTTGTAATCACCCTAGCTAAGGGAATGATGTTTTGCAAGAGACAACGATGGCCTCTCATGTGTGATACTCAATGACATGCCTAGCTTGAACATCAAAAAGCAAAACACTAATGACCTCGATCGTTGATTCCCTTTTAAGTATCTCAACTTATAAACCCATCACTAGCATGCAATCTTCCATGGCTCATAAAATGCTCTACGAAATGTATGGAAGTCTCATATAGCTGATCTCAGATATTATCCTTCATTATAATTAGTCAAGAAACTACCTCTACAGCTTATAGAATGTTCTACGACTCATAAAGGGTCTCGTAAATCCCATAAAACTAAAAAAACTTTTGTAATTTTGCCCCAAGTCATAGCCAACCTGCTTTCTTGATAAATTAAACACAAAAACACATAAAAACCATAAATTTTCCATTGTGAACACACAAAATCCTAAGTTTTAAACATCAGAAGTGTTGTATTTTGATAGCACATCAGTCTTAATATTCATGCTTTACATATACCTTGTTCTTTGTAAACGCCAAAGTAACCAAGTCTTTTTACTGTGAAATCTTGAATTTTGCCCTAGTCCTTCGTGGATATTGTGCACCTTGACTTAGGTAAAAAGCCTAAGTTGAGAGGTGGCTACCAAAAGTGGCCATGGTTCATAAGTTGTATATTGTAAATCTTAGCTCAGGCCAAAAGCCTAAGTTGAGGGATGCTAGTGTAAGGAAAATCACACTAAATGGGGTGAAAACTAGTGAAACATGAAAAAAGGGGAAATGTGGTATTGATGTAAGAAAAATGAATAAATGCCTAAATAATGAGATAAAAAGAAAAACAATGGAAAAACGAAAGGCAATGAGCTTAGATGTTTGAGTAAGGCATCCAGAAAGTTTTGAAATAGGAGAAGGGAGAAATAATTCAAAAATGACATTGTTATCAGGGCAAATGTGTAGAATAACGTAGTGTCAAGGAGGGACTTATACACTATATTCCTAAAATATCATACCAAAGCTCTCTAATCTTACGTTACAAGCAATGAAAGTCCTATAGTGATCCTAGTCCAAGTAGTTAGAGGTCATAATCATGAGTATAGGGGCAATTATATGGTGTTAAGCATAATGTTTGAATATTTGATGTGAGTAATAGTGATTTTGTTAGTCGCAAGCATCAAATCTGAAAAGACCATCATGAGTAAGATATGAGACTTCTTTTTGTGGGTCCACTTGAGTAACACTATTAATTCTAGGCTCTTTTAGTAATTGTGGCTTATCTATGGTTACGTTGCTTACCATAGTTGCACTGTCACATATATTGATCTGCATTGGTTTATTTGATGACTATCTGATATGTACCAATGTGTTAGTTTGGGTACTTTTGATTGACTTAGAAATGGTGTATGGCATTAAATTGTGGTCTGTGTGTTACTATATAGCTTATATAGATTGAGTCAGTCACTTGAGGACTTGCAACAATTTTAAGTTGAGGGTGTTGATGTACTACTAAAATACAACTTAATGCTTACAATTTTAAATTTTGTGTGTTCTCAAAGTGATGTTAGTAGGTTTGATGTGTTTTTATGTTTATTTTGCAGGATTATAGGATTCAGAATGATTTTGGGCAAAGTTCTGCAGAATTGAAGTTTTTTGGATTTTATGAAAAACTCCATGGACCGTGGCTCAATCGACGATCCATAAGTTGGGTTCATGAGTTAGATCTAGTGATAGACCATGTTTCGAATGTTGCATCCATGAATTGTCAAATGAGCCATAGAATTATTCATGAGTCTTGGATAGGGTCATGCCTGCAGGATCAGATTTTGAAGAGTTTCAAAAATGTTAGCAGATGAAATCCTCCATGGAACATAAGTCAGAAGATGTCCCACAAGAAGGTCTCATGAAATTAAAGTCTGATTTTTGAAATTACACTGTATGAAGCCTAGGTATGGGCCATGGTTTCTTATACAGCTTGTAGCCCCATGTGCAGAAGCTGTCGAATCCATATTTCTTGTTCCATTTTGGATTTGTATTTTACTTATTAGAAATAGTTTTTTTAGGTCTTTTTAGTTAAGAGGCACACGAGAGAGGATAGAAACACTTGGAGAACTCATATTTTCTGATTTTTACATTTAGATTATTACATTGTTATTTCTTATGAAGAACTTTGGATTTCTTGTTCTTAAATTCATCATTGTAAGTGTTTAATTATGCTATTCCATAATTTGATTCTTTCATCTATAATGACTATGCATAGCTAAATCTACAGCTAGGGTTGTGGGAACCATGAAAAACTAATACGGTAAAATTAGATAATCCATAAATCTTGGAAGGTGTGTATGCATGTATTGATTAATTCTCTTTGTTATGAATTACTTTTAACTATGGTCAATGTTTGAACCCGCCTAATTCTTACTAACTTGATCAAGGTACTAATGAATAGGAAAAAAGATTAATTAACAGGATTCAACATGATCCCTCTCGTCTAATCAACCTAACTGGATCAATGGGTGATTGTACTGGAACAAAAGGTAAGGGTTTGTAATGTCACATTACAGGGATGAATCAAATCATGTAGTTAAATTTACCTCTCGCCTAGGTCAAAGGGTTTGGTAAACCTAACTTACCAATTCTATATGCTACACACTAATGTGTTATCAAAATACAATTTTGATGCTTAAAACTTGGAATTTTGATGTTAGTAGATTTGATGTGTTTTAATGTTTGTTTTGTATGATTACAGGGTTGGTATAATTTTTAGGGTAACTGTGCAAAATTTGGTGAAGTAGAGGTTCTCTAAAACCCTTTACGGGCAGTAAATACTTTTACTGGCTGTAAACATGGTTTCATTACAAATTTTAGTGAAGGGTGAATTTCTAAAGTTGAGTCTAAGAACATGAAGACGAGCTGTAGAAGGCTTTACAACTCATAAACTTAGTGTCATGCCGTGAGGATCAGAAAGTGGGCAATTGCTGAAAAGCCATCAGATGAAACTCTCTACGGGCTGTAGAACTTCATACGAGCCATGGAGGGGTGTCATAGAAGTCAGCCCAATTTTGAAGATGCAAACTAGAAAAGCCCATTTAGGGGCCATAAAATGTAATATGGCTCGTAGAATCTGCCATAGAGTCTACGACCCAGTTGTTCTATTTCATTTTGATTTTGTATTTTAAGCACTATAAATAGGTTATTTAGGTTATTTTTCAAGAGAAATAGGAGAGAAGAAGTAGAGGGACGTGATAAAACATTAGAGATCTTGAAAAAACTTGTAAAAAATTTCATCATTCGATTCCAATCTTGTGATTCTCATTGAAGATTTTAGATTTCTTGCCTTAATTCTTTTGTGTAAGTGCTCAATTATATTATTCAAATTCATAAGTCTTGTATTTATACTGATCATGAGTAGCTAAATCCCCAAATAGGGTTGTCGAAACCATGAAGAACTAACAAGGTAAAATTAAATAATTCATAATTCTTGAAAAGTGTGCATACATGTATTAATTAATTCTCTTCATATTGAATGCTTTCCAATGGTGGCCAACATTAGAACCTGTCTAATGTTACTGACTTGATCAAGATAGTAATGAATAAGAAAAGAGATTAATTGACAAGATCCGATTGATGTTTCTCTTCTAATCAACCAAACTGGGCCTAGGAGAGGTTCTATTGGAACAATAGGTAAAAGTTAGTAATATCACAAAGCGAGGATAAACCAAATCACATAGTAAAATTTGCCTCTCACCTTGGCTAAAGGGTTTGCTGAACTTACTGTTCTGTATGCTACATACTAGAAACGAATTTGATTATCTGGTAATACTAAATTAGGGAATCATGGGCAACACAATGCCGTAGTTACTCTTCAAATTAGTTTAACACTTGTCTTAGTTTAGGATTAATTTTTACAGTTGTTATAAACCACCCCTCCTTGGGGAGATAAGTTAGTTAATCAACTCGAATTGCATTGAATTCTTCTAAGTCTACCATATTTTCTATGGGGTTCAACCCTAACCTTAGTCTGGTCATATATCTTGACACTGACCACTTTAGAATTAAAAAGGAGGTATAGCTTGAGCAACATCACACACTAGAAAAGATTACAATTATCTAGCCATACTAAGTTGGGAATTAATGGAGAACATAATACCCTAGTTATTTCTCTCACTGATTTTACAACACTTGCTTCTAGTTTTGGTTTATTTACTACAATTATGAAATCCCCCTCCCCTATTTTTTGGGAGATAAGTAGGTTAATTCATTCCAATTGCTCAGAATTACTCTAGGTCTAGACCATATTCCCTGTGGATTCGACCCTAACCTGTGTTAGGTTATATATATTGACAATGACTACTTATACTTTTAAATGGAGGTATAGTTTGGGTGACATTAGCATTATGCCGTTGGTCTCACTTGGTCAATTTTTTCTAGTTTCATTTATTGCCTAGAAAGTTAGTTGGGACCTATCCCAACACCTTTATATATAAATGTATGAAAATTCTCCTATTTTTAGACCTAACCCTCTCTCTTAACACCCCTAAATTCTCTCAAACTTCTCTCTATAAATCCTCCATTAAATCTCTCAAATTCCTTAAAGATCAAGCTTCCTCATTAAACACAAAACTCATAAAAAGGATTCTCAATATTTCAGTCTTCTTCAAGTTTTAAGGATCAAAGGTATGTGAGTTTCTTCATCTGTGGTTTCTTTCCACCATGGTGTCCTAACAACTAATTTACTAAATCCTTCATGTTTTAATGGTGATTTCTTATGAACTCTTCCTAATTACCCTACTAAACATAAATTTTGTTAGATTCTTCACCTAATTGCATCAAATTTTATGAAGGGATTTCAAGGGTTTTCAATTATCACCTATTTATTATTATCAAGTTATGAAAGTTATGTTATCATGATCAATGATTAAGTTGATGATCTTATGAGATGAGTTTCATGATTCTATGTTAGGTATGAAAGATGATATGTATGATTGTGGTGGGTTATCTAAGAATGATTTAATTGATGATTGTCATTACAATTTTACATAGTCCTCTTGAGTTTCATGATTTAAAGCTTGTATACATTAAATCCACCCAATCATCATATCAAAGTTATGAAAGGGAGTATAATCTCCAAAGATGAGGGTTTAATTATGAAAGTTTATAAATGTTATGATGTTTTGAATCCCTCAAAGCTATGTTAAAGGTAGATCCATTTGAAAAGGGAAAAACCCTACATATAGATCTAAGTTAAGATGAGCTACTCTATACATATAATGATGATGTTAAAGCTATACATTTAAGCTATCATGATTAATATTACGCATATATTTTCGAATGTATTTTGTGGGAATCATTTAGCACCGAGTGGGAATGGTGAAAGGATTCGATAAGGGAATCCTCTTAGCAACCCTTTGTCTCCTTAACTATGTGCCACCATAGGATCCCCTGCAGGCTATGCTTAGGCTAGTGGATCCATGTAAGCCAAAATAATCCCTAAAGATGTAATTATAAAGTCACCTAATTTTGGATATCTACCTTTGCAAGTAGATTCCCCTTTTCCTAATAGAAGGAATGCATTGGCCTTTTCATAATGGAAGGAGTTCATTGGAATTCTATGTAGTAGCTCAATGGTCTATATGGATTACGCTATTCTACCACATATGTATGAAATTAATAGGTTATTTTCAATGTTTTTCTATGCAAGTTTTCATTAAAGCATACTCATGCATGTCATCTTGAGCTTATATTCTATTGTATAGATTATACATCTTGTTATGAAGATTATTATATAGTGTTGCATTGCACCCCACATACTAGTACATTTCAAGTACTAACACATATTTTTTTCTTACATAATCTAACCATGTAGGGACCGTATCTCCTATTAATCCTCCTCCATGTGGCGAACTTGGATTCGTGAAGATTGTTATTGTAGGGTGAGGCTTCTATTGCTGGGACAATATTCGATTTCATTATTGTTTATGTTGAGATGCTAGTACTTTAATTTCTAGTTGACGGTGAGCCTTGCACATGTCTTGGCCCCCGTCCTATTCATACTTAGAGGTGTTATTGGATACTATGCCATGCAATGTACTTACTATACTACGCTGAATATTAATGGAGACTTATCCTTTAGTCCCTATCCCTCTTATGTGATATTTGTGATGTTGATGATGATGGAAAGTGATGAAAGAATTAACCCCCTACTTCCCCATAGCTTGAGTCATACTTACCATCCCCTTCAAAATCTCTTGCTATGTGATTCGTGTAAATCCCTTTCCCATATTTCATCCCCATACTATAAGTCATGAGCCCCAATTCCATTACATTTATTTATTTAATCTTTATTTTATATTCAACAACCAAGGATGTGCAAATAATATGCAAAGACGATAGCTTGGGTTTCCTTCGAGTTTTTCATTCGTCGTGTCATATCTAGGCCCTAGGCTTGGGTTTGTGACAATAAATAGCCCGTAATTCTCAAATTGACCCTATTTTTTATCAAATCACTCACCACAAAAAATCTCTCATTAGAAATCACTCTCAAAAGCTTTTTTTCTCTATCAAGAAAGGGCTCTATTGAAAACCAACTCAAGCTCCCCATTCCTTTTCAAATCTTAAGTCTATTACTTAAGGTATGTGAGTTTTTATCCATAAAATCCTTCTTCCATGGTGTTCCTTCTAAATTCTCAACTTTTACCTAAATTCAATTATGTAAATTTTATGATTTTCTCTACTTCCACACAATTTATTCAATTATATTTAGATTATTATGTTCATTGATCATCCTAATATAGATTTATGTCAATTAAATGAAATTTATAATTTTTTTCATGAATTCTTACAAAATCTATTTAGGAAAAATGATATCATAATGGGTCTTGCTTAATTCCATCAAATTGCATGAATTATTATTCAATTATAATCTATTTACTCAGTTAAACATGGTTTATTATCAAATTACATGACTTTACATTATTTAGGTTCAATTGACTATGAACTTATGATATGTCTGATTTCCTATGATAAATATGATTCTACGTATGAAAGTATGATGTGATTATTATGATAAGGGTGATCTAAGACCTTAATGTTTATGAAATAATAATAATATGGGGAGTACACTCACACTATATGCAAATCTATGTAGATGAATTATTCTTATGATATACCATTTTTGTAAGGTCATGACACCTATTTCAAGCTATGAAAGTATGATTTTGATAAGTATGAATTATGATGATATATATATATATACATAACTAAATATTTTATGGGATATGTCTTATTATCAAGAGGACCTTGGTAGATTCCACTATCCCATAACTACGTACCATCATAGGGTTATGATCATGCGCCTATAAGGCTAGCTAATGGATCCATAGAGTTTCGTGATGTGACACTCATTATGCTAGGATAAAGCCCAAAGGGTGGGGTCTTTGCACATACTTGTGGCACTCAATTATCTAGGATGGACCTATAGGATGGGTTCTTTATGTTCATGTGATTCTTTCCATGTTAGGATAGAGCATATAAGGTGAGGGTCAAGTCTACCTTCGCAAAGTAGACTCCTCTTTTGCTTGGTGTAGAGGGAACATTGGGATTCCATGTAATAGTTTGCATGGTCTTATAATCATTTATGGTCATATTCCCACATATTTGTGTCTACTAGGATATGAAATTTTTATGATACTTTTATCCATGATTTTAAAGATGCATTGACCATTCATATCTTTGCCTTACTCTATTACCATATTTATGCATATTTCTATTATGTACTATGTTCATTGATGCATTGTATGCTTACCTACTTAGTAAATTCCACGTAGTAATGCACACTCTTGCCTACATAATATCACCATGTAGGGACAAATGATGATATCACTCCTCACTTCTGTGGCTAGATATTGGATTCTATTTGTGAAGACTTGGTGAGTTCTCATGCTTTAGGGCCAAGCCCTTATGATCTTGCTTACATTGATATTATTAGTACTTTTGTATTTTCTATCTTGAGGGCGAGCTAGTAAGCATGTTCTAGTTCCAACCAAGATCAAGTATGTAGAGACATATTTTGCACTAAAGATGTTGTAATTCCCCCAGGGAAACGTTCGACTCTTATTTCACTATGTTCTGATTGTCTCTCTTGTTAGTGATTATTTTACCTTATGTATGCTTAAGTTATAAAAAAGAGACTTGGATGTGGAACGATAGCATATACACATCCATTGAGTCTTTAGGGACTAGGTCCCTTAAAAGAACAACAATCAATAAGACAACAAAATAGTGAAGTAACAAAGTAAAGTCAAACAAGTTGTTTTACATGGATACTGTCATGCTCAAGGAGGAGAAAACCTGAACTCATAGATTTCAACCTAACTCCATTATTACAAAAGCAGCAAAGTGTTCGATTACAAACCCTTGCAATCAAGGAATGTAACTCTAAATATCTTTCTCTTCGCTATGATAACTCTACCAGAGGTTCAAGCAACTAAGTAGCTACTCAGTCACCTACTAAATTGACTAATTTTAGCAAACTTAAACTTTAACAACTCATCATAGCTAACTCTATCTATAAACTTAACAATAAAGAGCAAAGGTTTGCTAGTTATTAGATTCCTTTATTGAATAAGAGTCAATTTACAAGATGCAAGCACTCAATAAGAATAATAAAGTACACAAAGCAAAAACAACTCTGATCTTCCTAGTGTACTACTCGAGAGCCTCACCAAGAACACGAATTCAATATGTGTAGAAACCCTCAAACTTTCTTCTCAAGAAAGATTGGATATATATACCCAACATAAGCGGTATTGGGAACATTTTTATAGGCTAGCAATTGTTGTAGAACAAGTAGATATACACCAATAATAACAAAAATGTTAGTGTACTTTTTATCGGGTATCACTTTCAGGTTCACAACATGCATGGGAAATGTCCCTCGTACTCCCATGGTTTGTTGAACCATCAAAACTTCATAATATTTGTGTACCTTCGGGTGTCGCATTCTCCATGTTTTAACTAGGCACTATGTTTGCATCATGACAAACTTTGTATCAGAGAACAAAATTTCAAACCATCCTAGGGAGTTTAATATAGAGTGACTAATAGAGTCTTATTCATAGGTGTAAAGCACGCCACATCCATGAATAGGAGACTATGAGATGTTTATGAAATCCTTTCTTCTTTTGTGATCTATGTTGTGCCTTCAAGACTCTTTCTCTCAAATGCTAGTCCTTTGAAATTTGCCTTCTCATGGTTATTTCAAATACCTAGAAGAGTTGATGTTAATGAGGAAAAAACACCTTTGGCTCCCCAAGTACCTTGTCATGACCAAGACCTAAGGCCTAGTTGTGACACCCAAAGGCATCCCATCCAAGCCTCGTATTCATATCATAGGCATTCATAAGGTAACATAACCATACATAAGAGAATAAGCAAGTGGATGTACATTAAAGTGAGAATATCATACTCCCATAAAGGAATATACATCAATCCATAGTATCCAAAACATACCTTAACATCATAGATCTTGGCGGGATCTAACACATAGATCACTAGCTCACCCTCAAGATGCACATCAAAAGAAAATGATAAAGTATCAATATAAGGAAATGCATCATAAAAGGGCTTGTTCCTGAAGTATGGGAACTCACCAATAATTTTTAAGCTCAAGATCCAAATTTAGTCATAGAATATAATAGTTACCTCATCGTTCGTCCCTACCTGGTTAGATCATGTATACCTAAAAGTATGCATTAGTACATAAATGTACTAAGAATATAGGTATGCCATTTCCACAAGACATCACAAATCAATATGCATAATCATAATCAATAGGTAAGGACAAAATAAGCATGAGAAGGCAAATTTAAAATCATGAGATGAAATGTCATAGAAATCTGTTCATAACCTTAACATACATATAAGGGTATAAGATTATAATCAACACATAAGACCATGTAGACTATTATATAGAATCCCAATATTGCCTCTATACCGACTAAAACAGTAGCCTACTTTGTCAAGGTAGACTATATCTCCTTACAGGATCCTTTCCATTTTAGTAATTTAAATTGAACCTTGCGGGAACCTTCCCATGTCAGTGTATGCTTTACTTATGTAGATATACTAACATACTACCATATAGGCATATAATCACCATCCCTATGGTGGTGTGTAGTTCTGAGAGAGGTAGGTTTTACATTAAAGACTACTTAGGTCGAGTCCCCACCCTCAATCTCATTCAGTCCTAAGTCATATCCCATAGAATACATAAATCATACATATATATAACTTTTAACATAGTTCATACTATACTAAAAATCATACTCTCATAGCTTATAAAATAGTCATCATGACTTCCATAAAAACATCAAGTCATAAGAATAGTCCATCTATTTTGCTTCTCATCATCGTATGGGTAGACATCCTCACCTTAACATCATCATCACAAACATTAGGGTTTTCATAACCCACTTTATCATAGGATCATCCTTATCATTATCATAACATCATCATTGTCATAAAATATGCTTTTTTTTACATGAAATCATTGTCATGAGAATCCATATCTTTATCGTAAGAGACTGGGGTTAAGTTTAGGTTCATGGACAATTAAGTCAAAATCATGCAATTGGAAAGGATTCATAGAGAAAACATGCAATTAAAATCAAATTAGATTATTAGTAAAGGAACCCACATTGAATCATCAAGCTATAATCATGCATACTTGCGATTACATACTTTCTCTTGAAAATCATATACATTATAAATTTCATCATAATTCATGCATAAATAGGCTTAGTAAGAATAGAATAGTCGTAATTTATGAATTGGAAATCATAGCATAGTAGTGATCATGCTCAAATAGTACCTTTCATTTTGAGGATAAAGCTATCATTATCAAATATAAAACCTAACCATAAGTTAGGGTCAAATCCTAAGGGATTATGGGGTTTTGCTATATTGATTCACTAACAATTATTTTAAGCATCAAATAACTCTATTCACAATTAAAAGGAGGGCTTGTAATGATATGTAGTAAAATAAAACTATACTAATAAAGCAAATAGACAGTCAAATTGGAGAGTAACTTGGGAAATTGTGTTCCCCATGATTCCACTAGCTCAAGTACCCCGGATAACACAACTTAAATTAGGACATTGCATGCAGGATGGTAACTTAGGTTCATCCAACCCTTGGGCAAAGTTGAAGGTCAAATTTCACTATGGTGCTTAGTCGGCTACCGTAGTGTACCAAACTAGTTAACTACTGTCACAGTCAACCTATTTTTAGCAGAGTTTGTTGATTAGACGAGAACACATCAACCAAATTTTGTCACCTATTTTCTTTTCCTATTCATCAATACCTTAATTGGGATCATGATACTAGGCGGGGTTTAATGATGGCCACCATTAAACACAAGCAAAATGAAGAAAAATGGATAATACATGCAAATATCCAACTCAAGAAGTGCAAATAATCTAGGTTATTAGACTAGCTACTCATGGTTCTCACAACACCCAAGTTGTAGGGGTTTAGCTACTCATGACTTGGTCAAGAAAACAAACATTGAATGAAATATACATAGTTGTGGAATTACCCAAGAAGAATGAAGAACAATAAAACCACCTTTGGATTTGGTTTCACAAGCTTGAATGACGAAATTAAATTCCAAGTGATTCTCATATCCCAATTTGAGACTCAAAGTGAAAACCCTAATTTTCTACTCTAAAACCCTACGATTAAAGGTGGCAATTTCAGCCCATATTAATAAAATCAGCCTATTTAACTCATAGTAAATAAGCTGGATCATTCACTTTTTTAATGGATAAATATGGACTTCAGCTAACTTCTAAAGCCCATATAACTATGGGTAAATATGAACAAAATAAGTAAAATATGGGTGCCCATTTAGGACTTCAATTTTGCAGATCTCTCGTAACTTTTACTGAATCTGTTCTTTAACATTCTATCTTCAACTGTTATGGTGAAAAAATGTAATTGAACAAATTAGTATTCAACGTTAACTTCAACCATTAGTGTAGTTATTATCATTATGATCTTTCTACAAGTTTTAGTTCTTAAGAGTAAAAACAGCAAAATAAAACTAGAATTGATGAGTTTGTAGCATGAATTAATCTTATCTCCAAGGTATAATGTTGCCGCTGGAGAGGACAAAAGACTTTTTGATTTCAATGGCATGATCAGTTAAACTAATCATCCATGATACAACTGAGACTGAATAAATTTGCTTCTGAAGGAACATTATAAACATAGTTGAGCCGAAGGTATTGTATAACTTTGATAGCTAAGAGAGAATAATAACTCAAGTTTCTCTTTTCATATGGAAAAAGGTCTCTTTAGGGATGAATAGTTAATGAATTTTTACTCATTATAAAGCAAATACATATAAGAATTATGTATTATATCATTAACACAATATGCCTAATAATTACCGATTGAAAAACTTGATATGACATTGTAATCTGGTTGTGTTGCAAATAGAGAGCAAATTTGACAGATAATGGACAATGGTTTGACAGGATGAAGAATCGTTTACTGCATGTATGCATCACTAAAACATTTGCATCTATTTATGCATTTGCATCTTTTTGTTCAAATTTCGAGAGAGATGACATTTGGTCTTGGTGTCTTGCGGCACAGCTGGTTGTTGCATTATTGGCTTTTGTACTACTGGAGATTAAGGAACAAATGCTATATTTTTTGTTTAGTTTCTTATTTTAGAAAAGATGCAATAGAAACTATACATGTCTATCTCTATTACTGCTAAACTTATGTTTTTGTACAATTATTTTTGTACTTCGATTATCATAGTTTGATGTTAATAATTGATTTTCGAGAAGAATGATAAATTGAAGTCAAGTTATTTAATGGGTTAGAACCATTTACGTGAACCCAATACAAATAGTGGCTCCATATTTTCAAAGCAAAAACAACCGCTGCTAGTTCAAGATCATGAGTTGGATAATTCTTCTTATGTAGTCGTAGCTATCTGGATGTATAAGCAATTACCCTGCCATGTTATGTCAGTACACTCCCTAAGCCAACTCCCAAAGCATCACAATACACAGCATACCCCTCGGTGCCCTCTGGAAGTACTAGCACAGGTGCAGAAGTTAGCTTATTTTTCAGTTCCCAGAAACTCCTTTCACATGCATCATTCCATAGGAATTTGGTTGCCTTACGTGTCAACTTTGTTAGAGGTGCAAAAATGGAAGAAAAACCTTCAACAAACCTTCTGTAATAACCTGCCAACCCTAGGAAACTCCGAACTTCTGTGGGCGTTGTTGGCCTTGGCTAATCTTTCAAAGCATCTATCTTTTGCGAATCAACTCTTATTCCCTCCTCAGACACAATATGACCCAAGAATGCCACTAAGTTTACCCAAAATTTGCATTATAAAACTTGGCATACAATTGTCCATCACGAGGAACTTGTAACACTTGTCGTACAAGAGACAATCTCCCACTCAAAGATAAGTTTGGGAGGAACTTGGAATGTAACTTTACAGGTCCTATTATCAATGGAGACATAATATGCATACAACTATTCCATTCCAAGTGTGATATCAAATCCACCACATCAACTCCAACAAGCCACAGGGCAAGACGTAATGTAATACAAACCCAGATAAACACCTATGAACCTTCTAGAAACATACTCAACAAAAAGGATAGACACCAAAGGTTCATATAACAACTTGGGACTAACAAGACCTACTAGAAACCAAAAAGAAAATGAAAGAAAAAGTGAAACTCGGATCCATCAAAAATCAAAACATGAAACGCACCTTACTTCGCCTTTCTCTTTGAAGCGGCACGATTAACTAGAAGAGTAAAGAACATTCGTTAGAGGGAAAAGACCTATCTCACTTCTAAAGCACGATATAGACTATGAAGAAGGGAAATGTTTCCTATAACGTCTCATAGCCTCTTGCTCATAGTTATGGTGCACAACATAACCATGAAGAAGACTCGAATCGATGCGGTGTGTTGGACATCAAAGACCTAACAACCTAGTGCTTTGATACCAGATTTGTCAAGACCCAAGCCTAGGGCCTAGATGTGACATGGTGCATAGGGAACTCGAAGGGACCCCAAGCAAGCCTCTTGACATACCATTACATATCCTTAGTCGTAGAAGCAAGAATACAACAACAAGAGATAGTAAATAGAGATAATCGGGGCTAAGGGACAACTTTCATATCACAATCAACAAGAGTCAAGAGAGAGTCAAAGCTCATAATATAGTACATATCATGTCCAACAACACCTCTAAAACTTAGATACTTAACGGGAGCCAAGACAAGCAACCGGGCTCACCCTTGTTGTCAATATATACATAAAACAAAGATAGTCTTAGAACATAACATAAGATCATAAATATCATCCCCGGAATGGAGGACTCACCAACAAGCTTGGGAGAAATCATACTAGCCACGTGGTGGAGGATGCTCAAGTAGGGCTCCAGTTTCTATATAGGAATAGAGTATGTATTAGTACGTTTGGATGTACTAGGTATGTAAGATGCAATGCAAGAAGAGATAGGCAACATAGTCAAAATGTATAATGATAAAAAAATAGATAGCATAATAGAAATATGACATGTATGTGCAATGCATAAGGTAAAACATGCCTGTAAATCATGAACAAGGAATGTGTTACCAATATTCCTACCCTACGACATGGTCATTTCGATAGGTAGTATGAGATGTCCCCTACTGTATAATATAATCTTTTGGGTTAGTGTCGTGATTCATTCTATGTTACAACATGGCCTTTTCGATAGAATGTCCACACCTTATGATATGATCTTTTCGGCAGAATCCATTACTCTTTCTACCTTACGGCATGGACTTTTCGGTAGTGTGTGAACAACTCAAGAATCCATAATGGGATATTTTATCAACAACTCAATAATCCATAATCGAACATTTTATCAAACACTTGGAAGGTGTATAGTGCTAGTGTAAAACCATGAAATTTATGGATAAAATCACGCAAGAAAACTTGAAGTAAAATACCCCACCAATACTTCATAATAACATTTTACAAAATACATTGAAAACTGTCATCAAATATCAGAGAGATCATAGTTCTATAGCTTAAAACATGCATAATCATAATAGGTAATTCATCTTATAGTATAGACATAAAAATGAGTAATCATGTATTTTCAATCAAACTTTCATGAAATCTAATATAATATATGATCGTAATCTCTAGTGAATAATACCCATAAGCAACACAACTTGAAAACATATAATTTTCATAGAAATGAAAGATTGGGCTTCATGGGTGAAAGGTACCCATGAATGAAACCCATATCCTTAGACCTTGCATTTCTTGAAATTAAGTTGTGAAAGACTTGAAGTTTGGAAGTGGGACTTGGAATCCAAAGCTTGCTCTTGAGTTTTCTTGAAATTGTATTTGGGTTTTGATAGAGTCTCTTGAGAGAATTTGAGAGTGTATTCCAATTGGGAGGAGTGAATTTGATCTTTAGGAAAGGATTTAGGTCTAGTGTTAAGATAGCAAGAAATCCCCAAAAGATCAATAGTGACTAAATTTACAAAATGCTATTAATGAAATGGAATTTGGCAAAAACTCGTATATACCCTTGCACATACGAGTTCTACAAAAATAGGCATAACTTCTTCATTCGAACTCTAAATCAGGTGAAACCAAGTGTGTTGGAAAGCTAATTCAAAGAGATTTAATATAGTAGGTCATGGGCTACCCAATTCTTTTGGTGCTAAGAGATATGCCCCTTTAAATTTGACCCTCCTACCAGTACTTGTGCAAAACTTAGCCAACGGAAATTCCTTTGAACTTGGCTTGATATAGGGGACCCATGATGGTCTTAAATGACAAAAATAAGCTTGACTTAGATTTGAATGAGAGCTTGAAGATTGAATAAGTTTCTTGAGATCCAGCAGTGAGTTTGGGACACTTGAATTTAGATGAAACATTTGTCTAAGTATTTGAGAAAGTATTAAGGAATGTCTTGTATGATATGAATGTGAAATATGTCCAGGTATAGGTATTTTCACGTATGGGAAGACTTAGGCCCAAGCCCCAAAAGCCTTGGACCAGTACAAGAAAACTAACTAAAAAATTAGGCACTCCATGCTCCTAGCATGTCAAATTAGGGGTGCGCCTGGACATTGAAATTTTGCTCACATTGAAAATTTGAATTTTGCTACGATTGCTCTAAAATTAAGTTTAGACCCATTGGCCACTCTATTTTTTCCCTAGTCAAGAATATGAAGTCGAATTTTTGATACCACACATGAATTTTGAGATATGTGGAAATTATGATTTTGAGCACTTTCGAGGCACATTTCAGATATTTTTTGGAGGTCATTTTGATATCTCCCCTTGGGAACATTCATCCCCGAATGTCAATGAAATGTACATAAGAGGCTTAGTTACAAAGAAATCAGCCCCAACAAGAATACAACAATGCACTAAATACCATTTTCAAAATCTCAACACAAGTGATAAAACCAACATAAACTTGTTGATAAACATAAATGCATGCAATGACATAGGGCTGAAACATAAACTTGAAAAAAGAAAAAGGACTTGATGTGTTATCATAAGCTTGAGTAGAATGAAAGAGTTAAAGATATTGCTCCTCCATGGCCTCCCTGGCTCCTCGAGAGACACCTTCGACTTCACAATTCTTTTAAAGGGCCTTGACGAATACCACATCCTTATTAATCAACTTTTCCACCCTTCCATCCGATACCCCCATCGGGACCTTATCCTAAGCCAATTGATCCTCCACAACACCCACAACCTTAAAGAGTTCTAAAGCACGAGAGTCACCAACACATCCTCTCAATATTGAAGCATGAAGAACTGGCCGAACCATATCTACATCCCTAGGTAATCCCAATCTTTATGCAACCTTACCAACCAACCTCTACATTCTACAAGGACTCATAATCCTAAACTCAATTGTCAACCTTAGACATACTTAGTCCACTTCGTACCATAAACCACTATCTCCAACTTGGGAGACAACCTGCACTCGACCATCCTTTCACCCCAAACTTTCGACTTTAATAAAGCGGAAATCAAGGCCTTTGCTTAATCTAAACCTCTTCAACCAAAGGAGATTTGGAATCATCAAGAACACTATACTACCATGCTCAACTCCTCCAACCTAAGCCCAAATCTAGCCAACCGATGGCCTCTCTAGTCAATTCCTTGCCACGTTCATCAACATATGCTAGGCTACTCATAGGCACCCTACTTAGAGCACTGACCACAACATTAACCTTACTAGGGGAATTAATGCTCACTCAAATCATAATCCTTAATGAGTTCTAACCACCTTCTCTATACCCTCAATTCACCCTTACCATCTTTAGCAGTCAATCTCTCATTCCACCAAGACTTGCAACACTACCCACACATGATTCACAAGCTCTAAGTCAATGCTCAACACTAGAGGCCACTAAAAACATGTCAAAGTAGGATTTTAAGACCCTATTCATGAAACTCATAAACATAGCTAGTGCACTAGTCAAAGCAAAAGATACTACCCCAAATCTACATATCAGAAAGGGCATTCAAGAACTCATCTACCACCAAAATAACTCAAATAGAAATAAAACTTAGCTTCACCCATAACCCTCCCAAGATGATGAATGCAACCCTTAGAGATCAAGCGTGCCATAGTACAAGACATGGATCTACCTTTCTTGCTACCACTTGACAATCTCCCACTCAAAGACGGGTTTAGGATGGACTTGGACTCTAACTCTATGGGTCCTATTATCAATGGGGACATAATATGGATGCAACTATTCCATTCCAAGTATAACATCAAATCCACTACATCAACTCCAAAAAGACACAAGGCAAGACCTAATGCAATACGAACCCAAATAAACACCTATGAACCTTCTAACAACAATATACTCAACAAAAATATAGACACCAAAGGTTCACATAACAACTCGGGGCACACAAGAAACCCTATTGGGAACCAAAAAGAATAATGAAAGAAATAATGAAACTTGGTTCAATCAAAAATCAAAACCTTCAACTTACCTTTCTCCACCTTCCTCTTTGAAGCAGCACGATCAACTAGAAGAGTAAAGAACATTCATTAGAGGGGAAAGGCCTATCTCACTTCTAAAGCATGACATACACTATGAAAAAGATAAATATTTCCTATAATGTCTCATAGCCTCTTGCTCATAGTTATGGTGCACAACACAACCATGAACAAGACTCGAATCGACACAGTGTGTTAGACGCTGAGGACCTAAGAACCTAGTGCTCTGAAACCAAATTTATCACAATCCAAGCCTAGGGCCTAGATGTGACATGGGACAAAGGAAACTCGAAGGGACCCCAAGCAAGCCTCTTAACATATCATTATACATCCTTGGTCGCGGAAGCAAGAATACAACAACAAAACATAGTAAATAGAGATAATCGGGGATAAGGGACAACTTTCATATCATAATCAACAAGAGTCAAGAGAGATTCAAAGCTCATAGTATAATACATATCATGTCCACCAACACCTCTAAAACTTAGATACTTGGAGGGAGCCAAGACAAGCAACTGGGATCACCCTCATAGTCAATATATACATAAAAGAAAGATAGTCTTAGAACATAGAATAAGATCATAAATATCATCCCCGGAATGGAGGACTCACCAACAAGCTTAGGAGAAATCATACTAGCCACATGGTGGAGGATGCTCAAGTAGGGTTGCGGTTTCAATATGGTGATATCATGTAGGCATAAAGTATGCATTAGTATGTTTGAATGTACTAAGTATGTAAGATGCAATGCAACAAGAGATAGGCAACATAGTCAAAATGTATAATGATAAAAAATAGATAGCATAATAGCAATATGACATGTATGATCAATGCTTAAGGTAAAACATGCTTATAAATTATGAACAAGGAATGTGCACTCAATATGTAGTATATACTCAAACCTTTTTTACCAACCTTAATGAAATGGTCCAAACGGCCCCCACTGGCCTTATGGTATAACCTTTTTGGAGAGTGTTACCAATACCCCTACCATACGACATGGTCATTTCGATAGGTAGTATAAGATGTCCCCTACTTTATGATATAATCTTTTGGGTTGGTGTCGTGATTCATTCTACATTACAACATGGCCTTTTCAATAGAATGTCCATACCTTATGAGATAATCTTTTTTGTGGAATCCATTAGTCTTTCTACCTTATAGCATGGCCTTTTCAATAGGGTGTCCATACCTTACGATATGATTTTTTGGTGGAATCTATTAGTCTTTATATCTTACGGCATGGCCTTTTCGGTAGGGTGTCCATACCTTATGATATGATCTCTTTGGTGGGGACCATTAGTCATTCTACCTTATGACATGGCCATTTCGATAGAATGTCCACACCTTATGATATGATCTTTTCGATGGTATTCATTAGTCTTTTTACCTTACGGCATGGCCTATTCGTTAGGGTGTCCATATGTTACGATATGATCTTTTTGGTAGGGGCCATTACTCATTCTACCTTACAGCATCACTTTTTCAGTAGGAATCATAGAGTTAGCTCATCAAACCATTACATTTCAAGCATTAAAGAAGGACCTTCTCCATTTTCTCAAGTACACAACAAACATGGGAACCCAACAATCTACTTGCAACACCATGAGTACTTTTACATGAAAACAACTCATATATATATTCCTATCATCATCATAAAATCATTCAACTCATATGTCATGCTTTAGACCTTCAACAACTCAAGAATCCATAATTGGATATTTTATCAAAACTTGGCGGGTGTGTAGTGCTAGTGTAAAAACCATGCAATTTATGGATGAAATCATGCAAGAAAACTTGAAGTAAAACAACCCACAAATACTTGGTAATATTATCTTGCAAAATACATTAAAAATCTTAATCAAATATCAAGAGAGATCATAGTTCTATAGCTTAAAGCATGCATAATTATAATAGGTAAATCATCTCATGGTATAGATATAAAAATGAGTAATCATGCATTTTTAATTAAATTTTCATGAAATCACAATATAATATATGATCATAATCTCTAATGAATAATACCCATAAGCAGCACAACTTGAAAACATGTAATTTTCATAGAAATGGAAGATTGGGCTTCCTAGGTAAAAGGTACCAATGAATAAAACCCACATATCTTAGATCTTGAATTTCTTGAAATTTAGTTATGAAAGACTTGAAGTTTGGAAGTAGGACTTGGAATCCAAAGCTTGCTCTTGAGTTTTCTTGAATTTGTATTGGGGTTTTGATGGAGGCTCTTGAGAGAATTTGAGAGTGTATTCCAATTGTGAGGAGTGAATTTGATCTTTAGGAAAGGGTTTAGGTCATAAGGAAGTGCTAAGATAGCAAGGAATCCCCAAAAGGCCAATAAAGATGACTAAATTTATGAAATGCCATTAATAGAATGGAATTTGGCAAAAACCCATATATACCCTTACACATACGAGTTCTATGAAAATGGGCATAACTTCTTCATTCGAACTCTAAATAAGGTGAAACCAAGTGTGTTAGAAAGCTAATTCAAAGAGATTTAATTTATTAGGTTGTGGGACACCCAATTCCTTTTGTGCTAAGAGATATGCCCCTTTAAATTTTACCCTCCTGCCGGTACTTGTGCAAAACTTAGCCAAGAGAAATTCCTTTGAACTTGGCTTGATTTAGGGGACCTACGATAGTCTTAAATGACAAAATAAGCTTGAATTATATTTGACTAAGATCGTGAAGCTTAATGAGTTTCTTGAGATCCGGTAGTGAGTTTGAGACACTAGAATTTGAATGAAACATTAGTCTAAGTATTTGATAAATTATTGGGGAATGTCTTATGTGACATGAATTTGATATATGGCTAACTATAAGTATTTTCACATATGGGAAGACTTAGGTCCAATACCCAAAAGTATTGGACCGAAAAAAGAAAACTAACCAAAAAATTAGGCAATCGACACCCCTGGCGTATCTCGCCAAGGGCGCACCTAGACACTAGAATTTTTCTCACTTTAAAAATTTGGATTTTGCTATGCTTGATTTAAAATTCAGGTTAGACCAATTTGCCACTCAATTTTGCTCCCTGAACAAGAATATAAAGTCAAATTTTCAATATCACAAATTGATTTTGAGATATGTAGAAATTACGATTTTGAGTACTTTCGAGGCACATTTCGAGCACTTTTTGGGGTCTTTACATAGACAAGCCTCACAGCATCCATTCACACATCATCAATTCGAAAGCGTATGTAACATTGTAAACACATAGTTCTAAGGGACGAGAAAATAGGAATCACGCTATTGGGATGTAATAGGGA
>JAOTQJ010163602.1:0-27182 GCA_025642045.1 Solanum sejunctum | reverse complement strand
AGCTCACCGATTCCCGAGTCGATTATTATAGTGCGTATGTATAACTATATGTATGTATGTATATATATTTCGAAGTAGGTTGGATATGGCAGGCCAGTTTGCCCATGGGCCGGCTTTACTTAGTTTGGAAACATAAGGAGCAGGGCTTGGGATATATTGGCATCATGATGTGTGGGTGCTGGGACCCTTCGCCTTGGCTCACGTGAGTGCTTGGCCCCTATGTTTTGGCTCACTTATATGACGGGCATGATGACCTTTACACATTATGGTATGTGAGTGCCTGGCCCCTTTGCCTCGGCTCACCTACCCTATGACGTGAGTGTGTGGCACCGTCGCCTCGGCTTGCCTATACTACAGTTGGGACTTATGTCAGGGATTTCAGGGATTTGAAACTTAAGGTGTTATGCTGTGGTATAGCACGACTTTGGAGGTTGCCATCGTTCCCGTCCTGTATGCATTACTTTGGTATATTGAAAAAAAATTATTTTGATGTTTGCATACAGGTTTGACTCATATATTTTCATTCGAAATATTACTCTTATTTATATTTTGTATCTTCCGCTTTACATATTCGATAAGAATTTTCTACTAACCCCCTTCCTTGGGGGGGGGGCTGTGTTTCATGCCCGCAGGTACCGATGTACAAGTTATAGAGCCATCTTCTTAGGATCTCTGTCTACCGGTGAAGTGATCCCTTTGCCTCAGGAGCAAACTTTTGGGTATATACATGTACACTTATTTTTTGTATTTTGCATTTATGTATATTCGAGGGTATGACGGGGCCTTGTCCCCTCCCATGATTCAGTCGTATGTTTAGAGGTATGTGGATACATATGGGTGGGATATTGTGTTTGGTATGACTTCGTATGTATGATACGTTTGTTGGGTGGTTCTACCACAGCGTTGACCTTATTGGCTCGCATATATATGTATATTGATGTTTACACGTGTGGTTAGTCAGTAAAACAGAGGAAACTCTGCCAAAATTTTGATAAATTCCCTAGCTATTATAGTTGGAAATCCGATTTAGTGTTTGTCTAGGTGCCCAATCGACCTAATCACGGTCCCTGGGTTGGGTCGTGATAGACATCTTTTTTGTGTGATTTTGAATTTTCAAATAACCTATTAAAATGAAAATGAAAATGAAAAGAACAAACTAATTCTAAACATAATATTTAATACCAAAATAATTTTAAAATAAATGAGAGAAGATTGAAAAAAATTACATTTCTAAAATACTGAAAGCAATTAGATGTATTGATTACTAGTCATCAAATCGAGTCTTACTGTAACACCCAAAGTTAACCTAGCTAAGACCGGACCAAAAGTCATGAGAAAAAATAAAAAAATGTCTTAGGGTAAACTAGGCCTGCATCGCCAACCTAGGTAGAAAGTTTTGTGTGGGAAACTTTTCATAAACAAATTTGCAAACTATAAGAGTAATTGCATTCCTCAAATGTGATTTATCAATTATTCATAAAATATTTTCCTTGCATGCGATTTACTTTTTGAAATAACAATGAGCTGGAATGGAATAAGTCCACTTCCTATACCTAATAAACCCCTTCATTTTAATACCAAACTTACCTAAATGTTATTAACCTACAATCATTTTCTCCAACAAAAAATATACGTTATTATGAGAATAGAGATAGAGAGAAATTGAGAGGCTAGGGTTAGAGCAAACTCCTTGAAAAAAATGAACTTGAATGGAACAAGTCCACTTCCTGGACTTAAACCCCATTATTTTAATACCAAACTTACCCCAATGTTATTAACCTATAATAACTTTCTCCATCAAAACACATACATTATTTTGAGAACAAATACCATCTTCCCTATATTGATGACTTGTTTGATCATCTTCAGCGAGCGACTTTGTTCTCTAAAATTGACTTGAGGTCTGGTTATCATTAGTTGAGGATTAGAGCATTAGATATTCGTAAGATAGCTTTTGGAATCCTATGGCCACTATGAATTTTTGTTGATCTCCTTTGGGTTGAGTAACGCCCCTGCAGCATTCATGGAGTTGATGAATAGGGTGTTTCATCTGTACTTAGATTCTTTTGTGATAGTATTCATTGATGACATCTTGTTATATTCCAATACTGAGGTTGATCATGTTTGTCACTTGAGGATAGTTCTACAGACGTTGAGAGAAGAAAAATTATATGCAGAATTCTCCAAGTGTGAGTTCTGGCTTGGTTTGATGGTATTCTTATGGAATATGATGTCCAAGGAGGGGACTAGAGTGGATCTAGCTATCGTTGAGGTACTTAGAGGTTGGACAAGGCCTATTATCACCTCTGAGATTCAAATTTTATTGGGTTGGCTGGGTATTATCAGTGATTTATTTAGAATTTTCTTCCATTGCATCCCCATTGACCAGATTATCTCACAAAAATGTTGCATTTCATTGGTTCAATGAGGAGGCAAGCTTCTAAAAGCTCAAGACTTTGTTGACTTCAGCTCTGAGTTTAACACTTTTTGAGATCGCTATTGACTTTACAGTGAATTATGATGCTTCAGAAGTTGGTTTAGGTCGTGTGTTGATGCAAAAGAGGAAAGTGATTGCGTATTCTTCTAGACTATTGAAGGCCTATCAGAAGAAATATCCTACCCGTGACTTATAGTTAGTTGTAGTGGTTTTTCTTCTTAAGTTGTGGATTCATTACTTATCTAGTGTACACCGTGAGGTCTTCATTGATCATAGGAGTCGTGAATATATGTTTAGTCAAAAAGATCTAAACTTGAGGCAGCATAGGTGGATCGAGTTGTTAAAAGAGTATGACTTAACCATTTTATATCATATGTGGAAGGCGAATATGGTGGCCAATGCCTTGAGTATAAAGAGTTTTAGCATGGGGACTCTAGTCGCCATTCGAATTGAGGAGCGACCATTAGCCAAAGATGTTCAGTAGCTAGCTAATGGCCTAGTTAGTTTACAACTTTCCGATGAGGGTGGTGTACTTGTTTTCATTAAGGATTGTTCTTCCTTGATAGACCAAATTCAAGAGCTCTAGTTTTAGTATGAAAGTTTGTGTCTCATCAGAGACAAGGTGACCAGAGGAGAGGCTAAGAAAGTGGTGTTTAATCTTTTTGACGATTAGATATTGAGCTTGTGTGCCTAAGGTAGGTGTCTTGATTAGGTTGATTCTTGAGGAGGCTCATTGTACTAGTTATTCTAATCATCTAGGAGCAGGAAAGATGTATTTCACGACCCGAGTCAGCATTACTAGTGATATGGTATGAAAATGGATATCTCAGATGTTGTGTCCAATTATTTAACTTGTCAGCGGGTTAAGTATGAGCACTAATAGCGTGGAAGTGAGTTTTAGAGGATGCCCATTCCTATATAGAAGTGGGAGCATATTAGCAATTTATGGTAGATTTGTTTACTAAAGTGGGTAATTATTACTCTATCTGGGTAATTGTAGATCAACTGACTAAGCCTGCCCATTTTATTCCTTCCAAGGTTTAGTATATAGAAGAAAAGTTGGTTGAGATTTACATCAGTCAGATAGTTAGACTACATGGTGTGCCTGTTTCTATCATTTTTGACTAGGGTTCAGTCTTCACTTCATATTTTTGGAAGGCCTTGCAACATGGACTAGGTACTCAGGTGGATATGAGTTCAGCCTTTCACCCTCAGATAGACGGATAGTCAAAGCGAATGATTCAGGTGTTGAAGGACATGCTTCGAGCGTGTGTGATTGATTTTGGTTCCCCTTGGGACCAGAACTTTCCCTTAGAAGAGGTCTCCTACAATAATAGTTATCACTCCCCTTCGGACCAGCACTTGCCCTTAGTAGAGTTTGCTTATAATAATAGTTATCATTCCAGTATTTAGATGGCTCCATACGATGTCTTGTATGGTGGTCGATGTAGATTTCCAATTAGTTGGTTTGACTCCACCGATATGGACTCATTAGATGTAGACTTTCTTAGACATACTATGAAGCAACTTCGTATGATTTAGGGTAGGTTGTTCACCACTTAGAGTCATCAGAAGAGTTATGCAGATAGGGTGGTTTAAGCCCTAGAGTTTATGGAGAGTGATAATGTTTGGCTTAAAGTATCACCTATGAAGGGTGTTATGTGGTTTTGGAAGAAGGGAAAGCTAAGCCCACAATTCGTTGGCCCATTTAAGATTTTGGAATGAGATGGAGAGGTGGCCTATAGACTGGCTATTCCACCTAGCTTATCCTCATGCATATTGTATTTCATGTATCCATGCTTCGGAAGTATGTGCTAGATGAGTTTCATATATTTTCATTTGATTCAGTGATGCCGAGTCTAGACTTTTTATTTGAGGAGGAGCCTATAGCTATTTTGGATAGATGGGTTCAAAAGCTTAGAATCAAAGAGATTACTTTCGTGAAGGTGCAATGGAAAAACCATCTCGTTAGAGAGGTGATTTGGGAGTTAGAGGCCGACATGCGTTTTGAACATCCTCATCTTTTTGAAGCTTCATTTATATTCTTCTACTTTATGCTTGAGGACGAAGATGATTTTTAGTGGTAGATAATATAATGACCCAAAATATATTTTTTCAGAATTAGTACTATTGCTTTCATTAAATAACCCTCCTCGTAAATTTCAAATGGATATTTTGGACAATTTGATAACTATGACTATTTAATTTATAGGTAATTTTGAATAATTAAAATAAGTAGTGGGTTAAATGTTAATTTGTTATAAAAGAATCTTACATCACTTGACCTATGTATTAAATTAGGTTAGTGGGATTTAATAGTTTCATAAGAAAAATAAAAGAAAAGAGAAAACTATACTTGTGCATCCGAAGAACAGTCGATGCTTCAAGGTAAGATCCTATTTGAAAATTAATCCTCAATATATGTTCCTATGTGATAGGATATCAGTTAATATTGAATTGTCATTCTTTTAGTTCCATGTATAAGATCTAAGGTAGAATTATGGTTGACATGCATTGGAATTCAAACGACCAAAACTTATAATTATAGTATGTTAAAGTGGTGTCTGACTCAAAGAATATATGGATTAGATGGACATTGTGATGATCGTGATTGCATATTATTATGGTTAAGATATATAGTTGTAATTATTAGTGGAATTATAGAATTAAGATTGAGAAGGTTATGTTGCATTGTTTCATAAGAAAATGGAATTTGGAATCTAGTTGTATTGTGTTATGTGATGTTAGGATTATTACAGGTATGCATAGAAAGTTTTGATGAAGACAAATGGAACTAGGTCCATCATAGTTGCACCAGAAGACACAAAGATGAATCCCACTTGGAGAATTATTGTTGTTTAAGGAAACCGAATCAGAATGGGACTCGGTAAAGAATTAAAGAATTAGTGGAATTAAAGAATTAAGATTGAGAAGGTTGTGTTGCATTGTTTCATAAGAAAATGGAATTTGGAATCTAGTTGTATTGTGTTATGTGGTGTTTGGATTATTACAGGTATGCATATAAAGTTTTGATGAAGACAAATTGAACTAGTCCAGCATAGTTGCACTAGAAGACACAAAGATGAATCCCAGTTGGAGAATTATTGTTGTTTAAGGAAATCGAATTAGAATGGGACTCGGTAAAGGCAGCAGCTTAAGGACTCCTTTATGGAAAAGAATTGCATGTCTTACTCAAGAAAAGTGTTCTACATGGAGTGTCTCTAGGGGTCAATATAAATACAATCATTAACCCTGGAAGACATAGCTTTTGCAATATGAAATGATGAGAGCGTTCAAGTAAGAGCACGAGCACTTAAGAATAAACGCTCAAGCAAGATCTAGAATTAGGTTTTCTTGATTGTTCAAGTTTGTTTGGCAATGTTCTTAGAATCTTTGTTTAGGGACAACTATTATAAGAAGTTGTTTTCTTTGAGTGAGTTGTTATTATGAGTGGGTTTAACTCTCAATTGTTGTGGCATAAAGTGTGAGTTGTAAGTAGACATTGCTCGAGTTTGAAGTAATAAAGAGTTGTTGAAATCCTACTAGTGTAGATAGTGGTTGTTTCTCCCTTGAGCAAAGGTGTTTTTCCACTATAAGTTAGTGTCTTGCTTACTACTTTGAACTCACTATCAGGTATTGCTTACTAAACCAGGTTCACTGGTGGAATTGGGATAATTGTCTTTTCTATTAGTATCAGAGCGGGTCTTTTTGAATAAAGGCTAATCACCACAAAAAGCTAATATGGAAGCCCCTTCCCCCCCCCCCACATCTCTAGAAGGAGCCTCTCAGACTAAACCCCCACAGTTCAACAAAAACTACTATGGATAGTGGAAAAACCAGATGATGGATCACATTGAAGGAGAATACCCTGATCTCCAAAATGTTGTGCTAAACGAACCAATGATTCCAATGAAAGATGGACCCACTTCTTACACTAATGTGCCCAAGTACTGCAGTGATTGGGATGTAGTAGACAAGTTATCCATTCTGAACAATGCCTAGGCAAAAAAGATTCTACTCTGTGGAATTGGTCCCGATGAATACAATAGGATCTCTTCATGTCAAGATGCTAAGCAAATATGGGATAAGCTGCAGGTTGCTCACGAAGGAACTACTCAGTTGAAGAAGGCTAAGATTGATAACATTAATAGTATGAACTCTTCAGGATGTATTAAGAGAAATCCATAGAAACTATGGAAAGCAAATTCTCTGTGATAGTTAATGAGATCTACTCTCTGTGGGGAAATCATGCCTACAGGCTAGGCCATTCAGAAGATGCTGATTGTGTTACCTAAATCCTGTTAAAGTAAAGTAGAAGCCATTATCGAAGCTAAGGATCTAGACGTCGTGAATATGGACCAGCTCATGGGAACTCTAGTGACTCATCAAATAAAGAAGAACCACGAAAAAGAGTTGAACAACTAGAGGAAGGATAAGAACTTGGTCTTGAAGGCTACTATGAAAGTGGACTTTGAGGAAGAAAATATTGCATTAATCACCAAGAGGTTCCAACAAGTGTTCCAAGAGGGAACTGGTGGATAGAGGAGACCCCCTTAACGAATTACTGAGAAAGATCAAATGGAAAAACTCTGTCACAAGTGTGGAAGTCCTGATCACTTCATCAAGTTCTGCCCCATCTAGGCGCTCGAATACAAGAAAAAAGTGCCTGATTAGCCCAAGCTGACCAGGACTAAACTATATGTTACTAAAGATAGGAGGATGATGAATCAAGAAGTAGATCTTTAAGTGCATAGAGCTCTTGTTACTTTGACAAGCAATCCTGGTGAAGAATCTGATGGAGAAGTTCCTAAAAACCAATCCCTTATGGCCATTGAGGAACCTGAGAAGTACAATTTCCTTGCTCTTATTGCTGTGGAAGATTCTGATGATGAAAGTAGAAGTACAAGGTGGCTATTGGGACTGAGGCTAAATCTACAACTATATGCGCAAAGATATTGAAGAGAATTTGGCATTAATGGCTGGATCAGGTACCTATGAGAAGGACAACACACTTTTAGACACCAAGGTAAGTTTTGAACAAAGTAAAGCTAACATTTATACATATTCTAACAAAAAGCTTGAGTCCTTGTCATAGGTTCTAATAGAGGCCTATCTGGCTATTTGCAATTATAAGGAACTTCTCCTAGAGGACTACGCTCAGTTGAGAACTAAAAATATGGATTTGGAAAATGTCAATCAAAAACTGGAGTTGGATATTGAAAACTTCAAGTCCTATAGAAAGGAGAAAAACTTAATGAGGCATCCCCAAGTAGACCCAGAAGAAAAGGCTAAGGAATTGGGAAATGAGCTTATTATCCTACCTTAAAAAAATAAAACCCTCTTGAAAGAATGTGACTAAAGCAAAGCTAAATTAGAGCATAACATGAAATGGACCAAGTCCTTTACAATGCTCTATGATATGTAGCAAGGCCAGTCTACCACCAAGTACGGGATCGAGTTCAAGATTAAGGAACCCAAAAGACTGTGTAGCTGACCACAAGGTCCTTTGTACCCTGTGGGGTAAGATAGGTCACCTAAGAGATAACTGCAATAAAAACACAAAGGCCTTTGACAATAGCTTCTCTTACCTAACCAAGACTCTATGAAAGGGGTGGTAAAAGAGGTAGAACAAGAAGAAGATATCCACATAGTGCTAATGGTAATAGAACAAGAAGAAGATATCTACTTAGAGCTAATAG
Source organism: Solanum sejunctum (assembly GCA_025642045.1). Classification (NCBI taxonomy): domain Eukaryota; kingdom Viridiplantae; phylum Streptophyta; class Magnoliopsida; order Solanales; family Solanaceae; genus Solanum; species Solanum sejunctum. Next base: position 19,046 of record JAOTQJ010163602.1, on the reverse strand, counting down.
GAACTGGACAGGAAGATGATATCCGCCTAGCTTTAATAGGATTATTAAATAAAGTAGATATCCTCCTAGAACAATAAGAACTAGGAAGGTTAAGAAGGAACTCCCTGCCTGGGCAAAAAGGGATCTCATTCATCTTTTTTACAATCAAAAGGGACCCAAGTGAATCTGGTGCCCAAATCTAACCCTTGTTATTTGTGCAGGAACTAATAAAAGGAAAGCAAAAGTAGTGGTACTTAGACAGGACATGCTTTAGAAACATGACCGGAGACAAACACAACTTTCTTCTTCTGAATAAACTCCACCACGAAAATATTGGCTTTGGAGATGATCAATAAGAGAGATTAAGAGAATTAGAAATATGAGACCATCAGTGTCTTAATGCATTGATAATGTGTACTATGTAGAGGGACTAAAGCATAACCTATTAAGTATCTCTTATATGTGGGACAAAGGCAACGGTCTACTCTTTACTGCCTCTCAGTGTAGAGTGACTAACGCTACCTCCAAGAGGCTTATACTCAGGGGGAAAAACAGAAGAATATGTACAAGGTTTATCTTAATATGCCTAAATAGCATGAGCTGATGTGTTTGAGTGTCATAAGCAATGAATCCACACTATGGTACAAAAGACTAGGACTTGCCAGCTTCTCAACAATTAACAAAATGATATTTAGACTGGGACTATCTGAGAGAAAAATCAGTGAAGATCATGTGTGTGAACCCTATGCTCATGGCAAGCATATGAAAAACATATTTCAACCAGTTAGCCTAGTCAGTACTCATAAGCCTCTGCAGCCTGATGCGAGTACAAAGTCGAGGCCAAAATAGGTATGTCTTTGCACTTGTAGATGATTATGCAAGGTTCACATGGACTTTCTTTCTAAGATCCAATGATGAAAAATTTGTTTTGTTTGTAAAAATGGTTCAAAAGAATCTAAACTGCCATTTGATGAACTTGAGAACAGATCATAGTACTGAATTTGAGAACTCTAAGTTCCTTTTGTTTGTGCTAAAATAGAGTGACCTACAAATTCTAAAAACCTTGAACTCCCTAACAAAACTGGGTCATGGAAAGAAAGAATAGACCTCTGGAGGATATGGATAGAACTATGTAATAGCCATCAATTTTCTACAAACCTATTGGGTTGAGTCTGCGAACACTGCCTACTATCTCATCAGCAGATGCATGATTAGACCCATCATGAGCAAAACTCTTTATGAATTACTAAAAGGCAGAAAACAAATCTATCCTACCTTTGTCATAGCTCAAGCCTAGGGCCTAGATATGATTGGTGAATGAGGAACCCGAAGGAACCCCAAACAAGCCTCTTAGCATATCATTACACATTTTTTGTTGCGAAAGCAAGATAAAACAACAATAAGAGAAGATATATAAAAGGAGAAAAGGGGCTACCGGACATCTTTGATAGCATAAAAATAAATAGCAAGAGAGTCAAGGCTCATAGCATGATTACACCATATATCCAACAACACATCTATTACATAGATAAGAGTGGTGGCCAATACAAGCAACCGGGCTCGCCCTTATAGTCATAAGCATACGATAAAGTAAAGGGATTCTTAATACAAAGTACAAGAGAATAGGCACTGTCCCCGAATAGAGGACTTGCCAAAGGCTAACTTGAACAATCTGTCTAGCCACAAGAAGAATCAATAGGAGCTCCAGTTCCTACATAGTAACATCATGTAGGCATAGAGTATGTGTTAGTACGTTTGAATGTACTAAGTATATGGGATGCAATGCAACAAGAGATAGACATCATAGGCAAAATACATAAACATAGACAATGGATAGCATACTATCAATATGACATGTATGAATGATGCTTGAAGTAAAACATGTTAGTGAATGATATACTTATATAGAATTAGAGTATGCACAGGAATAGACCATCATCATAGACCAAGTGAGCTACTTCCCAACTACAAGGCACACTATTCCTTGAATTGTGATTAAGACCTGATACCCCCTCAATAAGGCAACTGATGCTTGACACCCCCTTGTCAAGGTGATTGAGGCTTGGTACCCCCTCAACAAGGCAATCGAGGCTTGGAACCCCCTCGTCAAGGTGATTGAGACTTGGCACCCTATCAACAAGGTGATTGAGAGTTGGCAGCCTCTAAACAAGGTGATTGAGACTTGGAACCCTCTCAATAAGGTGATTGACTTGAAACATCTTAGATACTTTTCATGAATTCAACACATATATAACATACTTTCATCATCACAAGGTCATCATATACCTATATTTTCTCTCATCAATATACATCATATGGATACCATTGATTCATTATCATGCCATTATCATTTCATCATCATACAATAATCATAACATTATTCAACTGATAAGACATGCATTGGACCTTTAATTCCTCAAGAAACCTTAGCCGGACATTTTATCAAACACTTGACGGGTGTGTAGTGCTAGTGTAAAACCATGCAATTCAAGAGTGAGATCATGCAAGAAAATCCATTGTAAAACAACCAATCAACACCTTCCAGTACCTTCAAGCAATATACGTCAAAACTCCTCATCAAATCTACATTATGTCCAAGATTTATAGCTCAAAACATACTAAAACAATCATACTTTCATAAACCCCAAATCACTGTGTAGTGAAATTTATAATAATCAAGAACTATAAGTAAATCAATATTTAAACAATGCAATTTAAGTAAAAAAGACGCTTAGACACCATGGGTGGAAGGACTCAATGGTTCAACACCACATACCTTAGCTTTGGAGATAAACTTGATGAAGATTGGGGATGAAGACTTGAAGCTTGAAAGTGAACCTTGATATCTGGATGAGGGTTTTGGGACTTGAATTCAGGAGTAAATATTTAGCTAAGTGTTGGAGTGAGTATTATAAAATGTTTAGGATGATAAGAGGGTGAAATAAGCCTAAGTATATGTAAGAACATGTATGGGAACCCTTGGACCCAAGACCCAAAGCCTTGGACCCAAAAACAGAAAGAAACTCAAAATAACACTGTGGCGCATCACGCCCCAAACACGGATTAAGCACTATTTTTGTGCCAACTTGAAAATTTGTAATTCACTACAGTTGCTCTAAAATTGGGGTTAGATCCTTCTCCCCCTAAGTTTTACCCCCTGAACAAGAATATGAAGTCATATCTTCAAAATCACGAACAGATTTTTAGATATATGGAAATTATAATTCTAGGCATTACGAGGCATATTTTCAAGTACTTTTTGGGGTCGCTTCAACCTCTATTCCTTTCGTTGTGTTTCTTATGAACCCAACAATGAAAATGATGTACTAGGGAAAAGTTTGATACCAAGAGCAATGAGGGAATTTTGTTAGGGTACTCCTCCCATAGTAAAGATTACAAAGTGTACAATAAAAGGACTAAATGTGTTGAAGAAAGTGCACATGTTATATTTTATTAGGCCATCTCTACGTTCGAGAAAGTTTTGCAGGAATAGGTACATCAACCAGAGGCAACTGATAGCAAGATGATACTAATAGGGAACAACTCAGTAAACTTGATCCCCTGACTTCTTCACCCTCATCTTCCACTACCACTCCTGAAAAAGTGGAGGGAGGAAAGTCACCTGAGGCTACTCCTCTCGATGGAGCAGGCTCATCAAGGGCATCACACTCTAGCAAAGTAGGTACCCCAAGAACCTCAAATAAAAATCCAACACCTCAGGCTCTGGGACACAATTGGAAGCACAAAAGCGCACAATCCCTTAAGAACTTGTTGACCCCTGCGGGCTCAAGAATATGTACCAGGTCAAAGCTCAAGAATATATGCGCCTTTTCTGCATATGTCTCATATGTAGAACCCAAAAATGTTAAGAAAGCTCTGCTAGATGAGGAATGGATATTAGCTATGTAGGAAGAGCTCCTACAGTTTAAGCAAAGCAAGGTATGTCACCTGGTTCCTCCTCTTGAACGTTGCTCTATTATTAAAACCAAATGGGTATTTAGGAATAAGCTAGATGAACAAGGCACAGTCACTAGTAACAAGGCTAGACTTGTTGTGCAGCGCCACAACAAGGAAGAAGGAATTGACTATGATGAGACCTATGCTCCAGTAGCATGCATTGAAGACATTCAAATGCTCATAGCCTTTGTTGCCTACATGGAATTCAAGCTATATCAGTTGGACATTAAGAGTGCATTTCTCAATGGGTATTTTTAGGAAGAAGTCTACATAAAGCAACCCCCAGGTTTTGATGATCAAGAACATTCAAACTATGTGTAAAAACTAGACAAAGCTTTGTATGGACTAAAGTAGGCCCCTAGAACCTAGTATGATAGACTTTCCAGCTTTCTCTTCGGTCATGGGTACTCCAGTGGAAAGATTGATAATACACTATTTATGAAGAAAAAGGGTATTTATATCCTTCTAGTCAAGGTTTACGTTGATGATATCATTTTTGGTGGAACTGATGAGTCCTTGGGAGTAAAATGTGCAAAACTCATGGTAAATGAGTTTGAAATGAGCATAATGGGGGAACTGAACTTCTTTCTATGACTTTAAATAAATCAGGGACATATTAGTACCTCCATTCATCAATAGAAGTACATCAAGGAACTAATTGCTAACTTTGGGATGCTAGATGTCAAGATAAGTGACACTCCTATGGTAACCACTACGAAGCTAAGCAATGATGATTCATGTGTTGGAATTGATGAAATCAAATGCAGAGGAATGATTGGGTCGCTCCTATACCTGACAACTAACATACCGGATATTGTGTTTAGTGTGGGCATGTGTGCAAGGTTTCAATCCAAACCCAAAGAATCTTAACTTAAGTCTATTAAGGAGATCCCATGTTATATCAAAGGCACTATAAACTTGGTTCTATAGTACATTTTGGTAGGAAGATCTCTTGCTTAAAATGTTCAACAATATCCATTTCTTGAGATCTCAAGCGTCACATCAGTTGTAGTGTGTTAGAAGTACATTTTCCATCACATCCTGATGCTTTCCTACTCCCTATATAGGTTTTATTACCTTATTCATGTGCCTAAAAGTGTCTCTCTCTTTCGAAACACACTTCAAAAAAATAAAACAAAGAAAAAGAAAAGGCATACCGTCCACTCAAGAAAACCAAAAAACTAAACCATGGCATCCTTTGTGTCATACTCCAATACAGAATCAAATGCCACTACGCCATCACCACCATAGGATTTCATGTAAGGGGAAGTCCTATCCTCACCCTCTGCCATTATCCAGTCTGCACCATCATCCCTACCACCGGCGACCAGTAAACCCAAACCTCTTTTCTCTCCTTCCACCTCTCCGGACATACCTTACTATCAACCTTGCTCTCTGTTCACTATGGGCAAACCCTACTGTACTGACATTGGACTTTCTATCGCTAACCCTACTCCTACCCACTAATGTCTGATTGACAAACCTTCACCCTTCTCCTATTCCACAGACACACACCCTATTCAGGTCGTGTTCCTATACCCTAACCTACCTTTATCACCCATCCATTTCTTTCTTCCTCCTACCACTATTCATTCCCCTACTATTCGTGATCCTGCGCCAGAGCATTCTAACTCCCAGGATGATCACTAGTTTAGTTTTGTCAAGGTCTAATGCAATACACTAATCTTTCGTCTTCTTCTCCAAAGCCTGTTGCTCTTCGCACTTGTGGCCCAATCACCATGAGAAAGAGACATATGTTTGACTCGGTTGGGCCATTCTCCAGTTGCAAAAGGTTCGCACTGGTAAATCCTCAATCTCTCATTCTTCTCCTATTTATGTTTCTTTCTCTCCCAAAGGAACTCCCCTACTTGGTTCTTCATCTTTGCCCCTTACTCCTTCTTGCTTGAACAAACATATCTTGAACTTCAACTGTATTGGGAAGCATCTCTATTTTAATTCTAAGGCTATGTTGATAGGTCAGGCTATACATCTAGAGGTTCGCACATATCCAATAGTTAAACAATTGTGTGTAATGTTGGCATTTTAGGGGAGGATAAAATTGTTCTATGATACAGAGCCACCTATGTTTGAGACTGAGGTTGTGGAAGTTTATGAGAACTTGGCTACCATGGAGAGTGATGTGGCTTCATCAAGGGTCAGTGGGGTAGATATTGTCTTTGACAAACTTAAGTTAGGGGAGATTTTAAGGGTTCCATCTATTGGACTTGCTAAGTATATCTAGAAAGAGGATTCAGGTTGTGTCATAACCTCCAAATTCACTAATGGGAGGGTCACTTATGTTCCTTGTAGAGTGTACAAAGGGGAGATGCCACCCATTTTGAACCTACTTTTCAAGGTACTTCACAAAGGGGTGTTACCAAGGGGAGAGCATAGGCATGAGGCCACTTTTCGTGATATGGGGATTGCCTATGCCATAGACTTATAGGAGCCTGTGGACTGCCCTGCTCTGATTATTTATCACATCAGGCGTGTTATTGACCCAACACCTGGTCAACATCAGCTTGTGTTTGGAAACCTGTTGACCTATGTATTTAAGGTATTCTAGGATCCCCTTGGGGCAGGGAGAGTGCTAACAAAAAAGGATATGGTTGATAGAAAATACTTCCCGCGAGTATAACTGTGGTCCTCCTACTAGTGTTGTTGTTGTTGCACCTGTACCTACTACTCCAAAGTTTACTAGGATAGTGACTCAGATCATGGGGGAACTTACGAAAGCTTAGGTTGAAAAAGCTTGCCTCTAGGCCTAGGATGGAGAACTTCAGGATCAACTAGCAGATTTTCCAGCTAAGGTGCTTCGTCTGAAGGACTAACTCATCCAACAGCTAGTGGATCATAACAAGTCGGTGGACACTCTCCTTAGGTTAGTGAGGATAGACCACTCTTTCCATAATCCTTAGTGCTCCCTGTTTTTTATTAGCTCTGTATAATTCTCTTCTTTTTGCACTGCAGACAATTTATCTTGGGTTATATATTTTCTTTTTGCTATGGATGATCTGTGCTGGCAATGGTGCTTGCTTGTTTTTTAGCTAATGATATCCTAGTTCTGCTTTTCTCTTTTGCTATAATTTGTGTTATATGGATGGCTTATATCATTAGTTTTAATATGTTATGCCTGGTATTGTCCCTGTTATTCGATGCCTGTATGTCAGTTCTGTTCTTTGTCTTTTTCTCTATGCTTACGCTTTTTGTCTTTTTGAGATGTCAAAAGGGGAAAGTCTGTATAGGAAGATCACATGCACACAGGTTTGCCATCATAAAAAAGTGGGAATTTGTTAGGATTATTACAGATATGCATATGCAATTTTAATGATGATAAATGGAACCAGATCCTACATAGGCACACCAGGAGACACAAAGCTAAATCCCAGTTGGAGAAGGATTGTTATTTAAGGAAATTGAATAAGAATAGGACTCAGTAATGGTAGTAGCTTATGAAAAGAACTCCTTTATGGAAAAGAATCACGTGTACTACCCAAGAAACGAGTTCTACATAGAATGTCTCTAGGGTTCAATGTAAATTCAATCATTAACCCTAGAAGACATAGCTTTTGCAATTCGAAAGGATGAGAGCATTCAAGCAAGCTCATGGACACTTAAAGAGAGCACTTAAGCAAGATTTAGAGTTAGATTTTCTTGATTATTCAAGTTTGTTTGGAAACTTTATTAGAATCTTTGTTTAGGGGCAAATATTGTAAGAAGTTATTTTCTTTGAGTGAGTTTTGTTGAGAGTGGGTTTCAGTCATAATAGTTGTGATGTGAAGTATGAGTTGTAAGTTGACATTGCTCGAGTTTGATATAATAAAGAATTGTTGAAGTCTTATTAGTGTAGATAGAGGTTATTTCTCCCTTCAACAAGGAGTTTCTCCACGATAAGTTGGGTGTCCTGCTTACTACTTTGAACTCACTATCTAGTACTACTAACTAAACCAGGTTGACTCATGGAATATGGGTAGTCGTTCTTTCACGTGAGAGTTGGACAAGGTAGTAGAACCATTAGGTAATTTAAAACCTCGTTCTTATCAATTTATGTAATAACATTTGGATTTTTCTTAATTATATAAACTTTTCCTTATTTTGCACTTTCGCCCAGTGCCCTTGGTCCTTCGTTAATAAAATTTATTACTACTGTAGGGTGAGTTTAGGATATATATATATATATGTATGTATATGCTTTAGTATTTATATTGGGATTTGGCATTATATGAACACCATTACATTTAAAATGTTGACGACATTAACGGGTAACTCTAAACTTGAAATTTTGAGAATTGGCTATGAAATTGGCTAGTTTTTGAGTCTAGGCTAGATGTATGGTAATATGCATATTGCTATTTTTGAAATGTTATTGTGATAACTTATTTGACTAGATTGTGGTGCTACAGATTCTATTCGAAAGGGAAAGGCTCTTTTATCGATCATGACTCAACTAAGACAAATGAATTTCTCAACCTTTGTTAAGTATATAGATTCTTGTGCTTCTTTGTGTGAGGTGTTGAGAATGATTTTGAAATATTGAGTTAGTGTTAATGTTGTATTAAGGCTATGATGTAGTAAATTGTACAATACATTAAAATTTTGTAATCTTTTAATCGTGGTGTAAATATATCTTTTGCATTGATTTCGTAACAAGTGTTATGTGAACTGAGAAAGAATAAGAATTAAAAAGGATGTACCATTTCAAGGGATGTGTCACATGCTGGGACAGATACTATATTTTGAGGGACGTGTCACATGCCACAATGGAGACTATAATTTGAGGTATGTGTCACACGCTATGATGGATACTATGTTTCAAGGGTCATATCCCATGCTGCAATGGATGTATAGAATAAATGTCCCACATGGGTCCGGGAATGAGAGACAGGGGTGTGTCTCACTAGGCTAGACATGCATCATTATACCTGATATTATTTTAGTGCATTGCAATGCACCTTTATCATGTATGAACTTATGAGTATCTTTTATGAAACTTCTGATGTATGCACTTTATCCCTTGTGTTGTTGTTCTATTATTTTTGGTGTGATATTATTGGGCTATAAGATAAGTTAATTGTCAACTATTAGGTTGGGATGGTTTTTATACGGGTTGTGGTATGGAGGTTTGATTGGGGTGTTAGGAGTACCCATACTCTATATTACTTGATTTTGTGTTTAGTAGTTCACTTGTTAGGTACTACGTGTTTGGCACTCACCCCTTGTTGCTACACTTTTGTAGATTACAAGCTTGAATCTTCGTGATACCCTCTATTCTTCCTTGTCTGAGGCTTCTTATGGAGATTGAGTGAGGTAGTTATTTGCCATCCAAGTGGACTTCTCACTCCTATTTATGATTTTATTCTATTTTAGAGACAATATCATTTGAGAATCATATTTTTCTTTCAAATCTATTGTAATACACTAAGGTGCTTTTGCATGTGACAACCAGGGTTTGGGGATTTTTAATTAAATTGACTTATTATCTGTAGTTAACCCTTTATTTTTATTATTCTTCCAAACTTTATCATGATAAGTGCGGTTTTGGGTGACTTGTCCTAGTGGGGATAAAAGGAGTACCATCACGCCCATTTTTTGGGTTGTGACATGTAGTATCACCATTCCTTTGGCCAACCTTTAAACATCTCTAACCAATAGTAGCTCCACAACTTGAATAGCTGCTAGACTCCCCATGCTGGAAGCCTTCCTATTTAGTGCATCATCCTATTCAAGTATCAATCTGATCATGTCACCTACCTTAAGTACACAAATACGACTCCTAATCCTTAAAACGCCATCACAATAAAGCACCGCTTCTCTAGCTCCACCTCTAGCCACTTTGTTACAAATAATACACAACTTATCATCCTCAAATTACCTCTCACTAATCTGATCTATCAAAGATGAGTGAGCCTCAATAAAAGCAAGCATCCAAAACCCGGTCTAACAGTTGTAATCTCACCAACCCATTGGCCAATTTCTGAACATATGTAGCCAATGGTCTCTCCTCAGCTCGAATAACTGCTAGATTACCCATGCTGAAAGCCTTAATACATAATGCATCAACCACCATATTGGCTTTCTTGGGATGATAGAGAATAGCCAAATCATAGTCATTCAGGAGATCAACCAACCTCCTTTGCCTCAAATTCAGATCTCGCTGGCTGAAAATGTATGGTAAACTGCGATGGTGTATAAAGATCTCATAATTGACCTTATATAGATAGTAATGCCACAACTTTAACACATACACAACCCCAGCCACTTCATTCTTCTCATAGGCTTTCAACTTCCTAGAATTAAAAGCAATAACCTACCTTTTCTACATGAACACACCACCTAACCCCACTCCTGAAACATCACAATGAACCTTGAAATCAACTCCCTCCTTCGACAAGGTCAAGGTAGGAGCTATAGTCAACAATAACTTAAGCTTTTGAAAGCTCTCTTCACACTCATAGACCAGTGAAATATCACATACGTTTGAGTAAGTATAGTTAGTAAAGCTGCAATTATAGAGAAGCCGTGCACAAAATGGTGATAATAACCAGCCAAGCCTACAAAGCTACGAATCTTTATAGCTGAGGTGGGCCTTGTCCAACCTAGAATGGACTCAATATTCTTTGTTTCAACTCAAATGCTCTCCTTGGACACCACGTGAACAAAAAATACCATAAAACTCAACCAAAACTCACACATGGAGAATTTAGAATAAAGCTTCTCCTCCCTAAGACTTTAGAACACAATCCTCAAGTGCCTCACATGACTTCCTCGGTCTTGGAGTCGAACAAGATATCATCAATAAATAATATCACAAATGAATCCATATATGACCGAAAACCCTAGTCATCAGCTCCATAAATGTTATAGGGGTGTTAGTCAAACCAAAGGACATAACAAAAAACTCATAATACTATACCTAGTCCGAAAGACTATCTTAGGAATATCTTATAGATAGATCCATAGCGGATGGTACCAAGACCTCATGTCAATCTTAGAAAACAAATAAGCTCCCTGAAACTGATCAAACATGTCATCAATACGGCAAAGTTGGTAATTATTCTTGATAATCACATCATTTAACTGCCTTTAATCAATACACATTCTCATGGATCCATTCTTCTTATTCACAAACAATAATGGGGGTACCCATTGGTGAAACACTAAGGTGAATAAATCCTTTACTCAGTAGATCTTGGAGCTACTCTTCTAGCTCCTTCAACTCAACTAGACTTATACGATAGAGAGTGATAGAAATGCCTTAGTACCTGGCTTAAGATCGATAGCAAAATATCCCAGTAGATCAATAGGAAATATATCTGGAAACTCACAAATCATCAAAATAGAGTCCATAGAAGGTGACTCAGCAACAATATCACAAATAAAATCCAAGTAAGCCAAAACACTTTGTTAATCAACTTTTGGGCTTGAATATGAGATATAACTCTATAAGGATAAGAACATTTTGAACCTGCCCATTGTATCCTCAATTTACTTAGCATGGCTAAGGTAATGGTCTTGGAATAACAATCAAGAATAGCACAATATGGAAATAGCCAATCTATACCTAGAATAACATCAAAAACAACCATATCCAATATAATCATATCCACCCAAGTCTCATAGCTAGCCAAAGTCATAACACAAGATTAGTACACCCGATCCACTTCTATGTACTTAACTATTAGGGTCGAACATGAATAGGCATAGACATAGTATCACATGGAAACTCAAACCCTAATGAGAAATATGCAGATACATATGAATAAGTAGATCTAAGATCAAATAATACAAATAAAGAGCAATGACAAATCAGAATAATCCCTGTGATGATAACATTAGAGGCCTCGGCTTCGGGTCTACCTGGGAAAGCATAGCAATGGCATCCACATCCTCCACTAGTAAATGCTTCCCATCTACCACCAAAATGTGCGAAAGTATCACCTTCTCCTCTACCTCTGATGTGTCCACCTCTATCGACCTATCCTCTACCTCAACCCCTAGTCTAAGGGGCTAAACCTATAGTTGATGATGATAGATCTATGGCTAGTGCTACTAAGAATGGTAGGGCCTATAATGGGACTACATGGGTCACTTTAAACCATATGATCAGGATATCCTCACCCAAAGCAAGATCTAAGGGTGGACAACTATTGTGATGGAATAAAAGGGATATTATAGCCACTTTGGCCCACAGGCCTCTATTCTGAATTGGAGGAGCTATGGGAAAAACTGTAAGAATAGCGAGGAACTTATCCTCCCTCTGAAGCTGGCAAGGTTGCATGAACCGCTTGGTGCTGAAATAAAATGCCTTCCCTAGTTGTACCTCTGCCTTCTAATGATGCAAGCAAGAACTATTTTAATTTAAGAATCCTTTTAGGGTCCCCAAACTCCTCTCTCTGCATAAGCTCCACATTCTTGGCAGTTCTAACCATTGACTAAAAGGATATTTTATCTATAGACACCCAAAACACTGACTATCTGATAGAATAAGCAACTCCTCTAGAAAGTTGATGAACTCTCTCTTCTTCTAAAAGGATAATATTTGTAGAATGCTGGTCCAACTTACAAAAGCAGAGCTCATACTCTGAGATCATCATAGTGCCCTATCTTAAAATCTTGAATCTCAGATGGCTCTTCTCACAAACACTCCAAGGAAAAAATTGATCATAGAATGAAATAGAAATTGCCTCCCAAGTCATCAGTGGAGTACCTATTGGAAATGACCCTAAATAGGGCTTTTACCACTCCTTGGTTAGCCCAAAAAGATGGAAGGTAACACATCTTACGCCATGAATCTCTAGCATCCCCATGGTCTTATGTGACTCCCAGCAAGTAACTAAAAACTCATATGCATCCTTGGTCTTTCCACCCTAGAAATAAGGTAGATCCATCTTCCTAAACCTCTCATATCTATGTTGCTCTTCATTAATAATAGTAGGTGGTGGAGGGATCTTAATAGTAGGTGTTTCTAGTGGTTATGCCACCTATTCCTGGGCCATGGGAGCCTGTTGTTGACCCTGAGGCTGAACACTAATTTGTGTGTTCAAAGTACCTGATATATCAGCTAGGCCACCTGCCTAGCCCATAGTCTCAACATACTCAAAACTCTCAGAAGTTAACCTGTAGTAATGGTGCTGCAGCATAGTCATAAGGAACCTGCTCCTCTCTTGGATCCATAGCTGGTTTAGGGGACATACCTTGCTCATAATCTCTTATCAGTTCTGCACCTCATCCCCACCTCCACCTTGTCCTCTGGCTCAGCTCCTATAGCTAGTTGTAGTTTCAATAGTAGTCTGAGGGGCTGCCTCCCCTTATTTAGTAGTCGTTGTAGCACTAGTCCTCGCCATCTGCCAAAAGGACACATGATCACTCATCACTTAAACAAAACCTGCATATGAATTGATTAGAAATAAGCAAAACAGAACTTCCTAAGAATCCTTATAGCCTCTTAAGATAAGTAAAATATCTCTCCGTACCAAATTATCATGACCTGAAATCCAATTGTGATGGTAGTCACCTAACCCATTAAGGCGAGTGCTACCAAAACTTAAGTAAGTCATTAACATACAAGAGTAGAAGATAAAACAATCTAATATAATAGGTAAGCATGGCAAACCAAAAACTATAACCATCCTAAAATTGTTGTCACATATACAAGTTTCTAACAATCAGAATATTTAAATGACATACAAGTCTCAATGTTTAGTCCCCAAATAAAATATAACATAAAACATAATTATCGAAGGTCTGCCGAAGAGATAACCAACTACCACTCAAAAGATCTAAAAGCTTGATCCTGTAATAAAGAATGTCTAGTAAAATGGACCACGCTGACAACCTACGAAAATGTAGAAAGGGATGAGCACCAAGTAACAAGGTATTCAACAAATGGAAGCGAATCTAAAGTAAGTAATGAAGAACATAAGTACTCTTATCCACCCAACCACATACCGCCGAACTACACAATTGTACTTAGAAAAGTCCCAGCATAATATAATATACAAATCATATAGATATATACTCACTACATACCTTTGTATCTTGAAACATCTGACTAATACTTAATGTCAAATAGTATAGTAGATATGTAGTATCAGAAATAATTTGAGGTGATTCACAACTCTCACGCAATATATATACTAATATCAAAGAAGGAATAATATGAGATAGAGTAGATGCCACGAGATGTAAATAATGGGATGCAATGTTAAATAAGCGTGATGTATGTCTGTCCTATGATACATATCTAGTGATAATATCGATGTCAGAACGGAACCCATAGGGTTCACGCAAAGACTATATACCTATGAACATTGCCAATAATGACCTAGACAAATGCTTACCGGCCAAAAATGACCTCGCCCACAATATCAGCCGGTATAATACCTTAGCTCGCTGGTAGCAACATCTACTATTCGTCAACCAGTAAAGACGTTGGCCACTAATCCACATGTCACCTTACCCATCTCATGGTCGTAGCCATCATAAGCATCAATGCATAAAAACTAGTGAGTCTGATATACACAATCTCACTTTCATCACAGTTTTAATATAATCATAATTTCAATATCATCACGGTCTCAATATCATTCACATCTCTATGTAGGTACCATCACGATATCAATATCAAATAATTCACAAGATCACATATATTACGAATCCACCATTAATTCATAAGTCAAGATTTCACTATAGGAATATTGTCTAACCGAAATCTCATGATCAAAGCCTATGATGATACAATTCTACCCCAAAGTACTCAATTCCACACGCATAGGAGCATACAAGTTTCAATTATACTTAACAAAAGATTAGAAGTCCCTTTGTCATAGTACAAGTCTCAAATCATGTCAAATCTGTAATTTTTCCCGTTCCACGATAATTCAATTCACCACAATCTATTTAAAATATAGCATCACAATCACATAATGAATCTAAACATACTAAAATCATGAAATTTGGATGGAAAAGGCAAAACGGTCAAAATTCCCATGCCGGAAAAAGTAATAGGAATCCAAAATTTAATACATGAAAATGTTTTCCAAGTAATAAAGACTTCAACTGTGAAAACTATTTCGAAAGTGGAGTTAAATGAGGTTAAAATCATCAATTTAGCATTAAGAATCAAATAATTTCTCAATTAAAAACCCCAAATTCTATGTTGAAAACACAATTTAATCAATGAAAATTAAAGAAATAGGCTAGAAAATAGTAAAACAATAAATTTTCCTTGAAAAATCTTGAAGGTTATTTAAAGAACGGAACTTGGACTGTTGAAAATAGTAAAAAATTGCTAATCCCGATATTTTAAGATGTTAAACTATTTCAAGTACTTTTTAACACTCCAATAATGCATATGAGGACCTGCGAACATGGAGGTCACATGGGGCTGACCCTAAGTGAACACGTGGTCCACCTCCGCGAACATGGAGGTCAAGACCTGCTCAACTCCATGAATGGGGACCCTTTATTGATGGAGCTGTGAACGAATAAAGTCTTCCATAAATGTCTCTTGAAGGTTTTTCTTAATCTGAATGTATTCATATATAATAAAACGACCCCAAAAAGTGCTCGAAAATGTGCCTTAGTGTGCTTAAAATTGTAATTTTCTTATATCTCAAAATTCGTGCGTTATATCAAAAATTCAACTTTATATTCATGTTCAGGATGTCAAATTATGGTGGAAAATGGTTCTAACCCTGATTTAAGATCAAATATTTAGCAATTTCAAATTTCTAAAATGCGAATTCCAGTGAGCTCTACGCACCCCTCGCACGACGCTGCCAGGGCGCTCATATGTGCATGTTTGTTGACTATTTTGCTAGTCTGCTCCAAGACTTGTAAGTCTTGGACCTAAGTGTTCCCAAATATGAAAATGCCTATACTTAGCCATTTTTACCCCCATATCATTCTAAAAACGACTAATATTTTATTCCTAAACTCAAGTGCCAAAACTCATTCAAATTTAAAGGTTCTCAGTCAATCTTCAAGTCTCCATCTCTAATCATCATCAAGTTCATCTCCAAAGCGAAGGTATGTCGCTTTATTTCATGGGTTCCTTTTACCCATGATGACCAAGCTTTGGTTTCTTAAAAATTGCATAGTTTAAAGTTGATTTACTCGTGGGTCTTGTTCATTATGAAATTCACTACATACTATGTTAGGGTTTATGAAATTGTGAATGTTGTACTATGTTTTGGGCTATGAATCTATGTGAGATTTGATAAGGGGTTTTGATGTAGATTGATTAAGGGTGTTACCAAGTTTCTATTGATGGTTTTACATGGGATTTTCTTGCATGATTTTACTCTTGAACTGCACAGTTTTACACTAGCATTATGCACCCACCAAGTGTTTGATAAAATATCTGGATTATGATTTCTTGAAGAATTGAAGGTATATTACATGTCTTATGAGTTGAATGACTATATGATGATGAAACGAATTTATATATATATATAGTATTCTCTATATGGTGTTGTGATTTGGCCAAGCCTAGCTAGAGGGGGTGTAGGCTCGGGTAACCATAATGAGGGGTTGGTACCTTGGTCCCTAGCTCGGGGGGTGGTAGTCCCAGGTAACCATATCGAGGGGTTGGTACCTTGGTCCCTAGCTCAGGGGTTGGTAGGCTCGGGTAACCATATTGAGGGGTTGGTACATCATTAACCATATCGAGCGATTTGTACCTTGGTCCGTAGCTCGGGGTATGGTAGGCTCGGGTAACCATATTGAGTGGTTGGTACCTCATTAACCATTTTGAGGAGTTTGTACCTTATTCTCTTCCCCAAGAAGGTGGTAGGCCTTGGATATTTTACATTGATGGTCACTTGCTACACATGTATTATGTTCTATATAAGCATGACTTTACTCCAAGCATCACTCATACATACTATCTTGCTATTATGCTATCTATTGCGTATTATTATGTATTTGCCTATGATGTCTAGCCATTGTTGCATTGCATCCTACATACTTAGTACATTCAAACCTACTAACGTATACTATATGCCTGCATGATGTCACCATGTAGGAATGGGAGCACCGCTTGATCATCCTCCCCCTCTACGTGGCTAGTTTGATTGTCTCTCAAGCTTGTTGGTGAGTCCTCCATTCCAGGGACGTTGCTTGTGATCTCTTTCTATGTATAAAGACTATCTTTCTTTTGTTTATGTATTGACTATGAGGGTGAGACTAGTTGCTTGTCCCGGCCCTCACTCTTATCTATGTCGTAAAAGTGTTGTTGGACATGTTATGTATCTATGCTAAGAGCCTTGACTCAATTGTTCTTGATATCTATGGTATGAAAGTGTTCCCTTAGCCTCAGTTGTCCCAATTTATTTTCTCTTGATGCTTGTTTTATTGCTTCCACAACCAAGGATGTGTAATGATGTTCTAAGAGGCTTGCTTGGGGTCCCTTTGGGTTCCCCTTGCACTGTGTCAAGTCTAGGAACTAGGCTTGTGTCATGCCAAACTTTGTATGATAGCATTATGTTTTTAGATCCTCAAAGTCCAACACACTATATCAATTAGAGTCTTGTTCATTGTTGTGTTGTGTAGGACAACTATGAGGCAGAGGCTATGAGGTGTTTAGAAAATGTTTCCCTTCTTCTTACTCTATGTCATACAATAGAAGTTGAAGTAAGGTTGTTCCACCTAACAATTGTTCTTTGCTATGCTAGATCATGCCAAACACGAGAGGGAGAAGAGCCCACACACCCAAGGAGCAACCGGCTAATGAGGAGCGTTTGGTATTATGTTGTACATGGGAGGCAAGGGGTTGAGGAGGTTCCCGATGTCGTCATTGGTATGTTGAAAATCTTTGATTTTGATGTGTATGCATTAATTGATGCCAGGTGCCACTCTTTCTTTTGTTACCCCCTTTGTTGCCAAAAAGTTCCATATTGACCACAAATTGTTATTTGAGTTATATGAGGTGTCTACTCCTATTGGTGTATCTATTGTTGCTAGGAAGGTTTATAGAGATTGTCATATTTGCATTTTGCATAGAATATTGCCTTGTGATCTTGATGAGTTGGACGTGGTTGATTTTGATGTCATTCTTGGGATTGATTAGTTGTATGCGTACTATGCCTCTATTGATTATAGAACCCATAGGGTCAAGTTCCAATTCCCAAATGAACCCATCCTTAAGTGGGAGAGTCATGATTTGGTGGTCAAAGGTAGATTCATCTCTTGCATTAAAGCCTGTAAGTTGATCTCTAAGTGGTGTCTTTATCATTTTGTGAGGGTAAGGAATGTGGAGTCCAAAGTCCTTCTGATAGAGTCAGCTCTGGTTGTTAATGTATTCCTTGATGTCTTTCCTAATGACCTTCCCGGTGTTCTTCTTAAAAGGGAAATAGATTTTGGTATATATCTTCTTCCCGATACTCAACCCATTTCTATTCTCCCTTATCATATGGCTCGGTGGAGTTGAAGGTGTTAAAGGAACAATTGAGGGACTTGTTGGAGAAGGGGTTTGTTAGGCCTAGCCTATCACCTTGGGGTGCACTGGTATTGTTTGTGAAAAGGAAGGATGGGTCCCTTAGAATGTGTATTGACTATTAACAACTTAATAGGGTCACCATCAAGAATGGGTATCCTCTTCCAAGAACTGATGATTTGTTTGGCCAATTGCAAAGGGCTAGCCATTTCTCTAACATTGATCTTCAGTCTGGGTATCATCAATAGAAGGTGAGGGAGTGTGATATTCCCAAGATGGCCTTCAGAACTAGGTATGGGCACTATGAGTTTGTTATGATGTCTTTTGGGTTTACAAATGTGCCCACCATCTTCATAGACCTTATGAATAGGGTTTTCAAACCATATCTTGATTCATTTGTTATGTTATTCGTTGATGATATTTTGATCTATTCTTATGGTCAGGAGGAGCATAGGACTCATTTGAGGGTTGTGTTGTACATATTGAGGAAAGAGAAGATATATGCCAAATATGAGAAGTGTGATTTTTGGTTGAGAGATTTTGCCTTCCTAGGACATGTAGTGTCATGGGATGGTATTAAGGTGGATCCTAGAAAGATAGATGTGATTAGAAATTAGCCTAGACCATTTACCCTGTCAGATATTAGGAGCTTCTTGGGCTTAGCGGGTTATTA
>JAOTQJ010163583.1:0-27186 GCA_025642045.1 Solanum sejunctum | reverse complement strand
AGATACTGCTGCATTATATACAATAACCCCTTCCTCTGTAGTTTCAAGAAGGCGAACTCCCAAACTGGCTAGTTTATTTAGATCTTTAGCCACTCCTTGACTCACCACAGCTTGATCACCAGTATTCATGATTGCCTTATGGCTCAGAGCATCGGCTACCACATTTTCCTTCCCCGGATGGTATAGTATATCAACATCATAATCCTTTGTTCGCTGCAGCCATCTCCGCAATCTTAAATTTAGATCTTTCTGCTTAAAGATGTATTGCAGGCTGTTATGATTAGTAGTATGTCAACGTGAACCCATAGAAATAGTGACTTCATATTTTCAAAGCAAATACAATCACTGCTAACTCAAGATCATAAGTTAGGTAGTTTTTCTCATATGGTCATAGTTGTCTACATGCATAAGCAATTACCTTACCGTGTTATGTTAGTACACACTCTAAGACAACCCCTGAATCATCGCAATACACTACATACCCCTCGATGCCTTCTAGAAGTACTAGCACAGGTGCAGAAGTTAGATTATTTTTCAGCTCCTGAAAGCTCCATTTACAGGCATCATTCCATTGGAACTTGGTTGCCTTATGTGTCAGCTTTGTTAGAGGTGTAGAAATAGAAGAAAAACCTTCAACAAACCTCCTATAATAAACTACCAAACCTAGGAAGCTCTGAACTTCTATGGGTGTTATTGGTCTTGGCCAGTCTTTCACAGCCTCTATCTTTTGTGAACCAACCCTTATGACCTCATCAGACACGATATAACCCAAGAATGCCACTAATATTAGCCAAAATTCACATTTAGAAAGTTTGGCATACAACTATCAATCATAAAAAACCTGTAACACTTGTCGCAAGTGATTTGCATGGTCCTCTTCTGATCTTGAATATACTAAAATATTATCTATAAACATTGTCACAAACACATCCAAGAATTGCTTAAATACCCTGTTCATTAGATCCATAAAAATTGCTGGACCATTTATTAGCCCAAATGACATAACAAAAAATTCAAAGTGACCATTGCATGTTCTGAAAGCTGCCTTGGGAACATCTTTCTCCTTCACCCTCAATTGGTGATAACCTGATCTCAAATCAATTTCTGAAAAGCATTTGGTACCATATAACTGATCAAATAAATTGTCAATCCTGGGGGGGGGGGGGTATTTATTCTTAATTGTCACCCTATTCAATTGTCAATAGTCGATCCACATTCTCAAGGTGCCATCCTTTTTGCGTACAAATAACATTAATGCAGCCCAAGGGGACACACTAGGTCTTATAAAACCCTTCTCCAATAAGTCTATTAACTGTTATTTTAATTCACACAATTCTACTGGGCCATTCTATATCGAGGGATAGTAATAGGTGGAGTTCCTGGGATTAAGTTAATACCAAAACCTATTTCTTGTTCTGGAGGTAAGCCTAGAAGTTCTTCAAGGCACACATCGACAAATTCATTCACTACTGTAACCAATTGAAGAGTTGGTGATTCTGCCTCCATATCCCTCACTCTAACTAAATCACATATATAACCCTTAGATATCATCATTCTGGCTTTAAAATAAGAGATAAGCTTCCCCTTTGGTGTCCCAACATTGTCTTCCCATACAAGAACTGCCTCATTTGGAAAGTGGAAGTACATTTTCTTAGTTCGGTAATCCATGGTGGCATAGCAAGAAGCTAGCCAATCGATACCCATTATAACCTCAAATTCCACCATTTCTAGCTCAATAAGGTCAGCCAATGTGTCTCGATCACAAATAGTTACTACACAGTCATAGTAAATCCTTCTAGCCATAATAGATTCACCAGTTAGTGTGAACACTTTAAATGGTTTATTTAATAATTTGGGTGTTCTCTTAATCTTCCCAGCAACTACTGGAGTGATGTATGATAGTGTAGAACCAGGGTCAACTAATGCATGTACATTACGTGAAAAGATGGATAATGTACCTGTGACCACATCAGGTTATGTTTCCAAATTTTGCCAAATCCCCAGAGCATAAGTGTGATTCTAGACTCTGCTAGAGCAAGCTGCCCCTCTAACACCTCTACCACGACCCATAGGTGCTTGTTGACCCATACCTATTGGACAAACTAATGATGATGATGCAACAAGTGACCTAATAGATTTTGTTATATCACCTATACGCCTTTTCGGACGATCTTTTATCATATGACCTGGCTCACCACACCAATAAAAAGTGTCTGTCCAAACATGGCATATACCTGAATGACTTCTTCCACACTATTTACAAGACTGCATAGGAGTCATTTGCTGGCCTACGAAATATCTCGTTATCCAGGTACCTTGCCTTTCACTTCTTGGACCAAACTGATTTCTCCTAGACTCCTAAAGTTGTGGTGGAGCACTTGCTGCAGGGTACGGAAATGATGGCCTAGGCGGTCTATCAGAAACTCGAGGCCTAAACTCACCTTGGGACGGTGTAAACTGGCCTATAGATTTGGACCTCTTGGCCTTCTCCCTTTTCAACTCTTGTGTCCTTCTCCTTTGCCTCTGGTGCTCCAATTTCTGTGCAAAACATTGCATCCTTGCTATGTTTACATCTTTATTCAAAGAAGGAATGGTACAGTCTTTGACCAGATACGTATCCAATCTATCCACGTATCAATGAACTCTATCTTCCATTGTAGAAACTACATTAGGAGCATACCTGGACAGGGAATTAAATTAAAGGCTATAATCCCTCATGCTCATATTACCTTGGTAGAGATTCAAGAATTGATCTACACGGGCATCTTGGATCTCCAATGTAAAGTAATGATCAAGAAATACCTCTTTGAATTCTTTCCAAGTAGTTGGGGGTGCATCTATACCCTTAGATTGCTTCCAAGCTTCATACCATAATATAGCCACACCTTTCAACCTATATGTCGCTAACTTGATTGATTCTGTACTGCTCATATGCATAACATCTAAAGTGCATTGGACCTGATCAATAAATTCTTGGGATCTTCATTAGGATCAAATCTATTGAAGGCTGGAGGGTCCAAATTAAGGAAATCACGTATCCTCATGCCAACTGCACTATTTGCACCACCTACACCTATAACTGGACCTTCCTATCTTTGACCTTGGCTAGCCATTATACAAGTTAATACTTGGAGTGCATTTCTCAAATCATGCACGATAGCATAAATAGGTAGTTTTGGGAGAATTTTACTACTTTCGGGTTCATCAGGAGCTAGAGGAGTTGAAGAGATGAAATAACTTGTGAACTTTATTTGGCAAAAAGAACCCATGTAACTTGGTATCCATGTATGTATGTAGATTTGAAGGTGACTATGTATTGGAGCATATGACTATGTACAAGAGTGTAGACACAGTTAATAGTTATGTCAAAGTTGGTAAGCACCTTTATTTGCCAAGGAAGGATCTATGTTTCATGCCAAATAATACGAAATCAAGTAGCCATACATACATCATTGTATGCCCTCGTTACTACCTCCAGATAACCTTCCCTTTCTTCAAATTTTTATCTTCAATATAGTTATAAAACTAACATTAATAGCCAATAGATACATCTTGGAAGCCAAATCACATAAAAAAATACACATGGGCAACAAGCGGATATTTGTAAACTCGAGCGTACTTTTTCAGCCTTTCCACCCCTAATCGTATTTTCTAATACACATTCACATATACACATCATGTGCAGCCTATTTTAGTGCCACAATAGTCTTACAACAGCCCATAAAGTACAACACGTAAAAATTCTACACAACCTACAAATAGACAGCATGATGTTATGCCCCTTTGCCCCATTTTGACGTCGACAATTCCAAACTCGTTCCAACTTTAACCAAACTGTTGTCAACCCATCTATACATAAAAATAGCCTTGAACTAGCCTCAGAACAGTAATAAATCAATCATTTGTAACACTCCACATTTTTATGTACTAATGTTATATGAATAAATCATGTTATGGTTTGGTCAAATTAGCGTCAATTCTTGAAAATGCTTGAATCTCGTCTTAACGGGTAATATGTGAGTCTAAATGCTTAAGAGGGTTGAGGGTGTATATGTGTTGGTGTTAAATTGAGGATATATTAGCCCTATATTGCCTTACATATTCAGTATATTATCTCGTACTGAGTCCCTTCTGGGAGGCCTATATTTCATGTTGCATGTACAGGTGCTAATAGATCTTCCTAGTAGAGTTCAGGACATTCAGATACTGTTACCAAGCTCCAGGTTATTCTGGAGCTTTGTGCCTATTTTGAGTTTATATGTTTATATTACACATTTAATTCAGATGGTGCCTGTCTCGAATATTTATGGATACTTTCTCTTGACTAGAGGCTTTGTAGACTATGTAAACTAAAGTATGGGCATGTCTCGTATATTAGGTACCATGGCCCCAATGGCCTAGCTACACACATCTCCTTTTAGATTATTACCGTTTATGTTCTTAAAAGCATACCAAACATAGAAACTTCTTATTACATCTATACAAAGTGTAAAGATAAAGGTTGGTTCTCCCGAACCTTATTAGCAATGGGTGCCAGTCCTCCCTAATGGCAACTTGGTGAGTGACATCATTAAGGAGTGAGTCAATAGTCTTCCATCCATCAACGCACAAGTTCCATTCAATATTACACTAAAGGTAGCACAATAAAAATCATTTGTTAAATGAAACCAAAATCAGGGAAGCAACCTTAGGGTAATATATATAACTCAAACCATGTTAAGAACATCAACCTTTCTTCATAATACAGCCCACAAACCGTAAAGAAGTCACTAAAACGAAAGGAAAGTGTGCAACAACTTTCTAAACACATGCTGTCCAAATTTTCAGCACAAGCATAACTAGCATATTCTTCTTGTATTTTATTAAAACACTATACAAAAAACACAACTATAATCACTTACCTTTAACTTTAAGGTTGAGAGCCTCCTTATGAACCCTAAAAACTTCCTTTAGCTGCTTTACAAGGTCAAGAAAGAAGAACAATAAAGTTTTGTGAACGCTGAAATTTTCCAAGTCTAAAAGTGAATGAAATTTGTTGTTTGTAACCTCTTTTTAAAGGACTAATTGTGCCTACTTTCTCTTGACCTTTTGACCACCTAAAACCATATATTATTAAACTAGTTATAAAGTAGCTTGTCCCTTACAATTGGGCCTAATTGTGTCTCAAAGTTGATGCGCTTGGGCTGAACATTTTCCAACTTTCTCTTCACTTAGTTTGGGCCCAATTAGCCAAGTGTGTTGTGGTGTATTTGGGTCCATTTTATATTCTTCTTGGGCTGAAAATAAATTCCATTTATGATGGTAAAACACAAGCTAATGTTATACCCTTAACATAGACTTTATTCATAATTTGACTTGCTTAAATTTGACGTCGAACCTTATCTCCGTTTAGCTAGCAATTTTAAGCTATGCAAGTAGGTGAATCACCTGCTAGCTTCTTAAGTCCTACAAGCACCTCAAATTCTATTACATCATTTAAGGGCGTGATCTCCTCAATTTGACAGAAAACATGTGTAAACTCGATCCTCTTAAGCATTAGACGCACATATCTTTCTATAACCTGAATTCAAGCACTTTTAAAAATTGGCGCTAATTTGACCAAATCATACTATATTTCATTTGCATAGTACTAGTATTGTAATATGTGGAATGTTACACATAGTATAAGAGAATCGTCATTGTCCCCAGAATGGAGGACTCACCAAAGGTTAACTTGAACAGTCCATCTAGACACAAGAACAATCAATAGGAGCTCTGGTTCCAACATGGTAACATCATGTAGGCACAGAGCATGCTCTAGTACGTTTAAATGTACTAAGTATGTGGAATGCAATGCAACAATAGATAGGCTTCATAATCAAAATGCATACAATAGACAATGGGCATAGAATAGCAAAATAGCATGTACGCTAAATGCATAAGTAAAACATACTTAGATCAGTCATGCTCATATAGGATATCATATGTGCAGAATAGACCAAACTAGATTTTCAATGTATAAAACCCTTGGTAGGTTAGTTATGATGTCACCCCATCATTTAGGTGGTGAAGTACCAACCCTTCACTCGGTTGGTGATATTGTCACCCCATAACCTAGGTGGAGAAGTACTAACCCTTCCCTAGATTGATGATAATGCTACCCTATCACCTAGGTGGAGAAGTACTAACTTCCCTTGGTTGGTGATAATGCCACCCCATCACCTAGATGGAGAAGTACTAACCCTTCCCTCGATTGGTGATAATGCTGCCCCATCACCAAGGTGGAGAAGTACTAACCTTCCTTCGGTTGATGAGTACAAACCCCCGTATCGGTTATGCAGGTTCTTAGACCCACCAGATAGGGAATGGTCTAATGCAACACTTTATATAGAATTCATCATGTATATAAGCTCATTTCATTATCGTATAGTCAATCATATCATATCTCATGCTTTGGACTTTTATTTCCACAAGAAACCCTAGCCAGACATTTTATCAAACACTTGGGGGTGTAATGGGGATAAAGGACCATGCAATTTAGAGATGAAATTATGCAAGAAAATCTATTGAAAAACCATTAATCAACATCTTGCAACACTGCCAAGACATTCGCATCAAAACCCCTAATCAAATCCAGCATTAGATCCAAGATTTAGAGCTCAAAACATGTTAAAACAACCATACTTTAAAATCACTGTGTAGTAAATTTCTCAATATAAGACTCACATGTAAAATCAACTTTAAATCATGCAATATTAGTAAAAGAGGGTTTAGGCACTATGGGTGGAAGGACCCAATAGTTCAACACCACATACATTGACTTTGGAGAACCCTTGAAGAAGACTAGAAATAGAGACTTGAGGCTTAAATAAGATCCTTGATGAAATCCTTAATATTGGTCTTGATTTTTGGGACTTGAATCTTGAGAGAAATATTAGTCTAAGTGTTTGAGTGAGTATTGGGGAATGTTTAGGATGATATGAGGGTGAAATAAGGCAGTGTTTTGGTATTTTTAGGCATGGGAGGATCTAGGTCTAAGAATTACAGCCTTGGACCTAAAACAAAAAATTGGCCAAAATAACACTAGGGCGCATCGCGCCCCAGACGTGGATCCCCACTATTTTCAGCTCACTTGAAAAATTCATAATTCATTTTGGTTGCTCTAAAATCGGGGTTATACCCTTTTTCCCCTAATTTGGACCCCTTGAACAAGAATATAAAGTCAGATTTTTAAAATAATGAATGAATTTTAAATATATGGAAAATAAGATTCCAGGCATTTTCGAGGCATGTTTTTAGGCACTTTTTATGGTTGTTTTAATATCTCCACCATGGGAGCCTTCGTCCCCTAATGTAAAAGAAATGTACAAGAGAAGAATAATCATAAGGAGATCAGTCCCAACAAGAATGAAACAATACACTTTAAAACTCCATTTTCAAAATCCTAACACAGGTGTAAAATCATCATAAACTTGTCAACATAGACATGAATGCATATGAATGACATAGGGACTGAAACATGAGACTAGGAATCATATAAATGGGCTTGATATGTCATTATAAGCTTGAATAGAGTGAAAGAGATATGGATATCGCTCCTCCAGGTCCGTACCGGCTCTCCGAGAAACACATACGAATAGATACCTCTTTAAAAGGGCCTTGACGAACACTATATCATTATCAATCAATCAATTACTCTACTCATCCATCCAACATCCCCATCGGGACCTTCTCCTAAGCCAACTTATGCTCCATAACACCCACAACCTCAAAGAACTCTATAACACTAGAGTGACCAACACATCCCCTTAACATAAAAGCATGAAGAACCAGATGAACCATATCTGCACATAAAGGCAATCCCCAAACTTTAAGAAATCTTTACCAACCTCCCTCTATACTATATAAAGACTCACAAACCATAAACTCGACTCCCTCCTTACCAAAACAAACCTCACTCCTCATGAGTAAAACATCTGGATTGACCTAACAAGGCCATTTCTCACACTTCAAACCATCTAACCAGGGACATACAATGCCTACTATAAGGGCTTGCTATAATCATGAACCTAGGTAGTTCTAACCCTTGTGCAACCTCTCTAATTTCCCATCTAAACCCTTTAAGGGCCCACAAACCTTAACTCAATTGCCAACCTTAAACACATCTAACCTACTTGGTACCATGGACCACCATCTCCCCCTTGGGAGACAACCTCCACTCTACCATTTTTCCACTCAAAGCTTCCAACTCTAATAAGGCAGAATTAAGGCCTTGGTTAAACTAGACCTCTCAACCAAAAAAGATTTGGAACTGCCAAAACCACTACACAACCATTCTCAACTTCCCTCAACCTAACTTCCAATCTAACCAACAGATGGATCCCACTTATCTCCTCTTTGCCACCATTATCCTTACATACTAGACTACATAGAGCAAAAATCACAACACTAGCTCTACCGGAGAAACTAATGCACACTCCTACCATAAACCTTAAAAAATTCTAACCGCCTTCTTGTTATCCACAATGCACACCTATCATATCTAGCATACATCCTCTTATCCTCAAAGACTTGCAATACCACCCCCAAATAATTCACCAGCTCTAAATAAATCAACCCTTCATTACTAGAGACCACAACAAACATACCAAGGTAGGGTTTTAAGACCCTATTCAAGAACGCACAAACATCTCCAGTGCATAAGTCAACCAAACAACTCCATCAATACTAATAATGCTCACTTGGGGACAAAGCTCAAACCAAAGATCAATCTTAGTAAAGCGACCAACCCATTGTAATTGACCAAATAGATCGTCTATCCTTAATCATCACATCACAACCTTATGGGTTCTACACTCATTAGAACATGCTATACAAGTAGCTCAAACTACTCCAAGACCCCAATACAATAAGCTAAGTCATAATCCCATAAGAATACTTATAATATGAATGTACAAACTTTCAAAGAGGCAATACTCATTTTCCAAATCATTTCAATGCACAATTGGTCTTAAAAGCCAAACACCATTCATATTAATTCATAGTTAGGCCCAAATGCCAAAATCATAATTTCATAGTCATAGTACTCATGCATAGGAATAGCTCATTCATATACAAAATGGTGCAAGCACCCAAAATACTTAAAGAGCCAAACTCAAAGACATATATGTGACCACAATATTGTCATAACCTCCCTTTTATCAAAATCATATCATAAAATGAAATTAGGCTTACACATATCATAATTGTTTTCAAAATAATTCGTATACATAAATGCATATGCTATGAACAATGAGAAAATGACGTAGGTAATCAAGACTCCATTTAAAATCAACATTTATATTATAAAGTTGAAGTAAAAATATATTTAATTTCATATTTAAATCCATAGTGTAATCGCCCGTGCATAAATCACTCAAAAAGGGAACATGCATACTTATAACTTCATAAACCAAAGTAAATCCTCATATAATGGCTTAAATCACATTGAAAACATTAAATAAACACTACTCATGCATAAATAGAATTTTAGGAATCATAATATTCAAAACTCCAAATTAAAGTAAGCAAAATCCATGTAGATTTTTTTGGAAATAATTTTGGGTCTGCGTGATTGGAAGGGATCAATGATTAACCCACATACACATAAATCCTATTAGCACCAAGAAATAAGACAAGAAATAGCAACTCCCGGACCTATCAAATCAACCTACTCAAAACATCGGTCATAATATGGCCTTAATTAAGGTCAACTAAGTCATAGAAGTAACAACGGAAGAGAACATACTCACAATCTCTAGCAACATCCCGCTAAACTCAAGAAGCTCCTAATACCCAAGGGAGTCAAGGTCTAGTTTAATAGCTAATAACCTTCATCTTAATAGGGTCCACCTTAATGCCATCACCCGGCACCGCACGACCTAGGAAGGCAACCTCTTACAACTAAAATTTTCATTTGTCATGTCTAGCATCCAACCTCCTTCCTTAAACTTTGGAGTACTACCCTTAAATGACTCACGTGCACTACTTTACTACAGAAAGAACCATCACATCATCACTAAAACCAAACTTATTAATGTAAGGACTACAGATCTTACTCATGAGACTTATAGGCATAACTAGCATATTAGTCAAACCAAAAGACACTACCCCAAATTCAAAATATCGAAAAGGATATTCAAGGCATCATCTATCACCAATGATAATTCTATAAACAACCAACTTAGCATCAACTCTTCCAATTCTCACAAGATGAAAGATATAGCCCCTTAGAGACCAGTTGCACCTTAAGTCAAGAATGGACCTACCTCCTTTGCTACCACTTGACAACCTCCCATTCAAGCACGGCTTCATTAGGGAGTTGGATTCTAACTTTATGAGTCCTACCATCCATGGAGACACAATATACATGCAACTATTCCATCCCAAGTACAATATCAAAATCCACCACATCAAATCCAACAAGCCATAAAGCAAGACCTAATGCAATACAAACTCAGATCAACACCTATGAACTTTCTAGCAACAATATACCAAACCAAGAGAATAGACACTAAAGATCCACACAGCCACTTGGGCACACAAATCCCCCCTCCATTAACTAAAAGCATAGATAAGAAATAGTGGAGCTCAGTGATGTGCTATCAAAATACAGGACATTTGGTGCTAGAAACAAGGAATTTTGTGAGTTCTTATAGCGACTTTTTGTGGTTTTGTCGTGTTTTTGTGTTAATATTGCAAAAAAGTTAGATTGGCATGATTTTGAAGAAAACTTGTAGATTTTACTGAAGCATTGGCCATATGAGCCTACCTATGAGTCGGAGCTCAAGTTATGAGTCATAGGGTATGTCATAGCAAGAATTAGAGACCAAAAATGTAGACATTGGCCAAGTAAAGGTCTCTCCTATGAAGGCATCCTACAAGTCATAAGATATACTATGACTCATATAGGTGGACTCATAGCAATAATCAGAGAGCCAAAATGTTAGACCAAAAACTAAAGACTATGACCATAAGAGAAATATATGAGTCGTAGCTCAAGAAATAACTTATACCTATGAGTCATACCAGTTTAATCCAAGATGCTAAGAACCTAATAAAAGACCTTGACTATGACTCGTAGGTCATCCTATGAGTCATACCAGCAGAACTTATCAGCTTCCAGTTGTCTTTTCTATATAAATTCTAGGATTATTTTATAAATAATATATATAGTTTAAATTAGGTTCTAGAAAGAGACCGACCAGTAGACAATACAAAATCATATTTCTTTCTTAGTTTTTAGAGTAGTTCATTGTGTTTCTTGGAAAACCTATTTGGGGGATTTCAAATCTCACTTTGTACTCATTATTGATAAATCAAGCTTATGGTTTGAAACTTGTGGTGCCTATTTTCTTCATTGGTATTCGTAAATCTCTCAACTATGTCTATTATATGAGTTTTTGTGTGTTTTGTCTTAGCCATGAGTAGATAAGCACCCACAACTTGGGGTCGTGAGAATCATGTGTAGTTGACTTGAGATAACCTAGGTTTCTTGCATTTTCATGATTGGTGTTTTGCATGTATTATCGATTTCCCTTTATTTTTGTTGTTGTTTAGTAGTGGTCAACACCAAACCTCGCCTACTATCATGATCCCGACCAAGGTAGTCATGAATAGGAAAAGGGAAGTAGATGACAGAATTTGGTTGGTGTGTTCTCGTCTAATCAACCAAGCCTGACCAAAGGGAGATTGACTGAGACAATAGGTAACGGCTAGTTGGCATGCCATGGTTGCCGACTAAGTACCATGGTTAAATCCAACCTTCACCTTCACAAGAGGGCTGGAAGAACCTATGTTATCGCCTTGCATTCAAATCACCAAGTGTAGTTATGTTATCTATGGTAATCAAGTCGACAAACCATGAGGAATCCAATTCCCAAGTTGTCTCCCCAAAATTGAGTATTTCCTCATGTTATAGTTAGTGGTAGTTTTCTTTTGTCTTTGAATCACAACCTCCCCTCCTCCCTTTAGAGATTGTAGTCATAAATACTAGAAATAATTAGTGGTGAAGTCTTGTAGTCAAGCCCCGTATTCCCTGTGGATTCGGCACTAACCTCGATTAGGTTAATTGCTATGAATGACCGCTTTCTTATTGGAGTATTAACATCATCAGAAATTCTAGAGCTATTGTCGAGGAATACAACTATGTTTTGATTTGATTTCACTATTAGTTAGTTCTAATGTTGATTTCTAGAGTCTTCTGTACTTTACTTCTGTTTTTTTTTGTTGTTTTATTTTAGGTGCAGTTTGGCTGGCACTATGGCTAACAAAAGTTCTACATTGCAAACAACTTGTTGGAAACTTTGTAGAGGAACGCTTTTTTTTATGGGCGAGATTCCAAATATCCCTAAATCCATCTATAAAATTTCACTCAAACATTAAGGGGGGTCCTTGGGACAGGACATCCTGTTTGGGAGGCCATGGCTCTTTAATTTTTCCCCATGACTCTTTGGAGTGAAGCTGTGGAATGATGGTCAATTCTCCCACCTGAAGTTTGCTCTAATTGGGTGGAAGTGCAGAGAGTCTTTCTCATGAACTTCTATAATGAGTTCAATAAGCAAAAGATATAGAACAATATCTGTAATTTCAAAAGTGTGCCAGGGGAATTATTGGTAGTGGCTTGGGAAGATACAAGCAGTGCTTGGCAGTAAATCAAAATCATAGTTTGAAGGATAATGAATTCACAGCTAGCTTCTACTGAGCATTAACCACTGAACAATAAGGGCAAGCTGACGCATTGTTTGGATGGGACTGTTGGGAGTTCGTAAGATGACTATTCAATACTATCATCGAGCATATGAACAAGCTATATATAGTTTCCCAAATCTACCAACCCTTTCAATGACAAGCCAGACCACCGACTAGTGAGTTGAAGGGTGCCTCAAGTAAATCCAAGATCAAGAATGTAGCAAATTGGCCGAGATTACCGCAATAGCATTGCATCACTGATAAGCTGACAAGGATTGAGTATATTCTTAAACAAGTCCTGACCAAGGTTTATGAGCAAGATGATATCATCTGGGAGATAAAATTTGATGTCCTTAAATGTAACTACAATGTGGAACAACAAACTATATCAATGCAAAGTCTTAGTGATAGGATAGAGCAGCTTGTTGAGCAACTAGATCTAGTGCAAGATGAGTAAAGAATAAGTAGAAGGAGTAGCAATGCTACTCATAGAGAAGTCTGATTATTCATGAAGGCATAGTCAAGCCATGATGTTAAAAAAGGCGCTTCTTGGGAGGCAACCTAAGAATCTTTTATGTTCACATTTATCTTGAGACTTTTTCATTTTTGTAGCATGTTTAGTGGTAGTTAATATTTTGCTGAGACTGCTAAGACTCTGAACTAGTTGTTTCAACTTTCATTCTAGTGTATTTTAAGTAATGGGTTGTAGGAACAAATCAAGAACTGAAGAATGGAAAAATTATGCTTGGATACAGCTTCTATGAGCAGGCCTACTAGTCATAGTGAATGTTATGACCCATAGTCATTCTTCGTAGAGGGTAACAGGTGAGTACCAAAAGCTGGCACACACATTATGAGCCAACCTTACAATTCGTAGGGTCTCCTATAAGTTGTAAGTGGGGTTCATAATGCTCAGGTATGAAGTCATAATTTTTCTAAGTGTTGGGTCTGCTATAAGATCAGGACCTACGAGTCGTACAACTTCATACAACTCATAAGATGGGATTTCATAAGACTAATTTGTAAAATTTTAAAGGAAGAACCATTTTGAATATAAAGAGATTAACGTCTCTTGGCTCTTCATGTCCCTTCATGCCCCTTTCAATTCATAACCCCACCCCATCATTCCCTTTCACTATTTTATTCGTTGTTACTTCTTTCACCCACTAAAACTCCCCACCAAATGAATTGTGCATTAAGAACTCTTCTGATTTTTCTTCTTTTCATCACATAATCTCGTATTCATCTTGTCTGTTCTAATGGTTATATTTGGTTTGTCTTTGAAAAATCCTTATCGTATAGATGAGTGAATGAAGGTTGGGGATCATGATTATCATAACCATAGAAAAGTACCTATGATAGTAAGAAGAATGTATTATATAATTGTTTATGTCTTGGTAAAAAGGTAAAGTCTTGAACTATGACCTTGTTTGTTGATCTTGGTATCTAATTTTATGATCATGTGCTTTTGGTGCGAATTCTATAGACCATTGTGAAGATCACATAAGACAGAAATTGTTGGGTTGAGGGATAGTTTTGTTTTCAATATGTGTGGATGTTGATTATCTTAGAGAAACTTTGAACTGTTAAGAAACAAAATTCAAACTTGGTTTTGATACGGTTGGTAATGAGGGGTACTTATGTTTACTGTTGTAACACCTATACCTTTGTCTTTGTAACCTCTAATGATTTCTTGATTTTCTAGTGGTCTCATCGCCCAGATTTGAATGCTCAAAATGTGTTTACAATGAGATACGAGTCAAGACTATGACTCATAGGTAACCCTACGAGTCAAACCTGTGTCTCGTACCTGATTCCAGAATGTATTTTTATTAGTTCAATGAGGCTGCAGTATGACTCATAGGCCATCATATGAGTCATACTATTACCTTATATCTGTAGCCTTACAATTGATAAGTTTGCTTTTAGTAAGGTTATCTTAATGTTCTTCTTTGATTGTTTCACTGGTTACTTATTTGATTGAAATGAAACAACATGGGACTCATGCTTTAACATGTTGACACTTTTTCATAGGTAATGTCTTCGAGAGGTCAAAGGAGTGCTGCTTCTGTTTCTGGTTATCGCCTAAGAGATGAGTCCTCTGAGGATGAGCAATCAATTGAAGAGATGAATGCATACCCTGACCTTGAGGCTAACATGCCCTTAACGCAATTGCAATCAACTAGAGTACCAATTGAAGTGGATAGCTCCTCCTAGTCTAATGAAGAGGGTGAAGAAGATGAGTCAGACGATGATGACTCCACCTCTAACTTTGGTTCTGTGAAAGTGTCTCAGGCTCAACCAGAAGAGAACACTCCTTCACAACCAGCTGATTCTGCTTACACCTTCACCTCCAATGACCCGCAAAACATGAGATGGTGTGTTCCTAGAATGAAAGACATCTATGATAAGGGATTGGAACTTAAGAGTCAAGGGATATCGTTGTGAAAATTTCATAAGGAGGCAAGGTTGAAAGACTCAGGGTTGAAAGGTGTGCCCGATTTAGAAGCGGACATTGACCGCCATAGGTTGGGATGGTTATCATAAGTTCTAGGAAAGTATGCCCCTTTCCTGGTTGGAGATCTCTATGCCTCTTACTATACGATTGTACATGGCAACCTTTCGAGGTTCATGAAGCCTATTGATGCACCACGGTTGAGTGAAGTTATGGTCAGGGGTGAGGTGGTCAACATCTCAATAGAGACTATTCGAACGGTTTAATTCGGACCTAGTTACAGAGCCCCACACTCCACAGCAGAATATGATCATAAGATGGTAGACATGAGAAAATAAGTTAATCAGAAGATACTGGGATGAGAACGAAGTTATTGAGGTGGATAGCGGGCCAAATGTTTTAGGAAGGTGTTGAGCCAATATGGGTTACAAATCATGCCAAGCATATCTTAAAGGCCCATCTTTCATTTAGGGCAAGGTTTTGATGGTCTATTGTTTAATGGCGCATCAGACCCAAATTCATGGATAATGTGATCACATTAGAGTGAGCCATGTTGTTGGAGAGCATTTTGGCAAGGTATGAAATTGATTGGGCTCACATTATGGCAGAACAAACCCACTTGTCAGCGGTCCACACTCAGCAAGCATTACCTTTCCCCATCCTGATTCATGGATTGTGCAAGAAAGTTGTTGTACGGGATTCTCTCCACTTGGACCCTCATATAGATGCTTTGTGTACAATTGACCCCAGCCTAATCAAGGCTGATGAGAACACAATAGCCTTATAAAGAGTTATTCCTCTAGCTATCCAAGAGCCATTTCCTGCAGAGCCTACACCAACAGTTGAGATTGAGTCTACACCATCCTCCAGCACTCTAGCACCAGCAGTATCTACTTTATAGGATGACCTTTTTTTCTCTGCAATTGCATTTCAGGCATTATTACGCAGGGTGGCTATAGCAAAAGCTAGGCTACGTAAGTTATCAGCACGAATCCGACCATTGATTGATCATACTATTTGGTGCTCTTAGGAGAAGATGAATGCATTTTCCAAAGACTTAGTTAATGAAAGATTCTAAGCAGTGGATTCCTGAATCAATGCATTTGAGACTAGAGTCCACAAGAGGCTCGAGAGAGTTAGGCCTACCGAGCCAAATTCAAGGGCAACTTATTACAGATGTTGGCAGCCCCTATTGTAGCCCCAAAGGTAGCACTGATAGGTGATGAGGCATTTGATTGGCTCACCGACCATCTAGACACCCGTGAGAAGATACCTCTTAAGTAGAATGATGACCTAGAGCTGACATTGAAGAAGCTGAGACAAGAGGAGGAGCCCATCCCTAAGGAGGTGGTGCAGGAGTAGCTTTTGTCAGCGGCTATTTAGAGAAAGAGAGAGAGAGCACAGCGAAACCCACCCCACCTGTAGAGGGTACTTTTAGTACTGTTGCAGAGGAGACACAACCCTAGGATCCAATAGACCAAGCAAAGACCGATGCTTGATGCACCATGATGTTTGACTTCTTTTGAGCCCAGTTCTCATTTTGTCATGTTGGATACTTTGTTCTCTTTTCAGACAATCTTTCTATTATGTTGGTTTTTAGTTGTGTTTAAATATTTTTATGTTGGATGGTATTTTTACTTATACTTTTGATGTTAATTTATTATTTTTAATGGATGTATATACTTCTATATCATGTTTTGTTTTCATTCTTGTCTTTACTTTGAGGACAATGTATCCTATTTTGGTGGGGTGTGGGAAGTTATAGGTAAAGTCTGAGTAGCCTCAAGTCTATAACTTTCCCTATTTTTAATCCCAAGGTGTTCTTGCCTTATTTCTTTTTCCTTGTGGTTATTTACTTTTCTGTTGAACCGGCATGTTTAGGTAGTGTAGATAATAGGTAAATTCATAGTAGTATTATCTATTGGTATATACATAATTTTTAGATGTGTTTTAATGTTTTGATGAAAAAATGAGGTACCTTCAACATTTTTGAGGTTGTGATTATTGATGCATTCAAAACATTTTTGGGTATTTGGCAATGTTTGTTCTGATATTATGAAGGTAAATTGAGACTAAAAACATGACCTGTAAGTCTATACTTGATTGTGGATGCAATTGCCATGTGTGTTGTGAGCTTATTTTGCCACATTCATACATCTTGTCTGGACCCAGAACTTGCCTTGTTACTCTGAAAATGATTTGGTATGTCGTGGATATGGAAAGGTTCTTAGTACTTTGTTATTTGAGTAAAACCACTTTTGGCCTAATATGACCCACCTGATGTGCGAATGAATCCTTGTTCCAAACTTTTGAGCTTTCCATGTACTCATTCTTTCTTTATACCATGCTAGCTTAACCTTGTTTGATGAAATACCTTGATATTGGTTATCCTTGAACATGTGAACCCGGAATGAGGCCAAAGGCCTAAGTTGAGGGTGGCTGTAGTTAGTGGACCTAGTTTGAGGCATAGATATTATGTACTTCACCTGAGCCTAAAAGCCTAGCTTGAGGGTGGCCCTTATGTTGGTGAAGTAATAATAATAAGGTTGTTGGTTGGGAAATCAAGAAAGAAATGAAAAGAATGAACCGAGTGAAGAAAGAGAAAAGAAAAGTTCTATCTAAATTCTAGGATTGTTTTGTAAATACTATACATAGTTTAAATTAGGTTTTAGAAAGAGAGCGACCAGTAGACAATAGAGAAATCACATTTTGAATCTTTTCTTTGTTTTTTATAGTAGTTTATGTTTATTTGTTGGAAAACCCATTATGGGGATTGCAAATCTTGCTTTATACTTATTGTTGATTAATCAAGATTGTGGGTTTACAACTTGTCGTGCCTATTTTCTTCATTGCTATTGGTAAAGCTCTCAACTATGTCTATTATTTGCATTCTTGTGTATTTTTCCTCAGCCATGAGTAGCTAAGCACCCACAACTTGGGATTGTAGGTACCATGGGTAGTTGACTTGAGATGACCTAGGTTTTTTGTATTTCCATGATTGGGGTTTTGCATGTAGTATCTATTTCCCTTCATTTTTATTGTTGTTTGGTGCTGGCCAACATTAAACCCTGCCTATTATCACGATCTCAACCAAGGTAGTGATGAATAGGAAAAGGGAAGTAGATGACAAAATTTGATTGATCTGTTCTTGTCTAATCAACCAAGCTTGACCAAGGGGAGGTTGACTGGGACAATAGGTAACGGTTATCTGGCACGCCATAGTTGCCGACGAAGAACCATGGTGAAATTTGACCTTCAACTTCAGAAGAGGGCTAGAAGAACCTAAGTTACTATCCTGCATGTAAATCACCAATTGTAGTTATGTTATCTAAGGTAATCAAGTCAATGAACCATGGGGAACACAATTCCCAAGTTGTCCCTAAAATTGAGTCTTTCCTCATGTTATAGTTAGTCGTAGTTTTATTTTATTTTTGAATCAGAAACCCTCTCCTACCCCCACCCCATTTACAGATTGTATTCATAAATACTAGAAATGATTAGTGGTGAAGTCTTGTAGTCAAGCCTTGTATTCCTTGTGGATTTTACCCTAACCTTGGTTAGGTTAATTGCTGACAACAACCGCCTTCTTATTGGAGGGTGAACTTTATTACTTAGATCCATCAAAATCAAAATCTTCTATTTACCTTCCTTCACCTTTTTCCTTGAAGTGGCATGATATACTAAAAGAGCAAAGAACATTCGTTAGAGGGGAAAGCCCTATCTCGCTTCTAAAGCATGACATAGACCATGATGAAGGGAAACATTTCCTAAAACATCTCATAGCCTCCTACTCATTGTTGTGGTGCACAACCCAACCATGAATAAGACTCTAATTGATGCGATGTGTTTGACTCCAGGGATTGATCAACCTAGTGCTTTAATACCATCTTTGTCACGACCCAAGTCTATGACCTAGACGTGACCTGTGAATGAAAAACTCGAAGAGATCCCTAACAAGCCTTATAGCATATCATTACACATCCATGGTCACGAAAGTAATGTAAAACAATGTAAGAAAAATAAATAAGAGGAATTGGGACTAAGGAGAGAGAGATTTATACTTAAACAGATTGAATATCATAAGTGAGTCAATGCTCAAGCACAATACATAAGATGTCCAACAACACCTCTACTACATTGATAAGAGCGGGCGCCAAGACAAGCAACCGAGCACACCCTCATAGTTAATACATACATAAATGAAAGATAGTCTTAGAACATAGTATAAGAGAATAGTCATTGTCCTTAGAATGGAGGACTCACCAAAGGCTAACTTCAACAATCTGTCTAGCCATAAGAAGAATCAATAGGAGCTTAGGTTCCTACATGGTAACATCATGTAGGCACAGAGTATGCATTAGTATGTTTGAATATACTAAGTATGTGGGATTCAATGCAACAATAGATAGGCTTCATAATCAAAATACATACAATAGACAATGGGAATAGTATAGTAAAATGGCATGTATATTAAATGCATAAGTAAAACAAGCTTAGATAAGTCATGCTCATATAGGATATCAAATGTGAAGAATAAACCAAGCTAGATTTTCAAAGTATAAACCCCTTGGCAGGTTAGTGATGATATTGCCCTATCACTTAGATGGTGAAGTACTAACCGTTCACTCAGTTAGTGATAATGCGTCCCCATCACCTAGGTGGAGAAATACTAACCCTTCCCTCAATCGGTGATAGTGTCGCCCCATTACCTAGGTGGAGAAGTACTAATCCTTCCTTCGGTTGTTGAGTACAAACCCATATCTCGGTTATTTAGGTTATTAGACCCCTCCCCCCACCGGATTGGGCATGGTTTAGTGTAACTCTTTGTATAGAATTCATTATGTATATAAGCTCAATTAAACATCATATAGTGATTCATATCATATCTCATGCTTTGGACTTTCATTTCCACAAGAAACCCTAGCTAGAAACTTTATCAAACACTTGGGGGGTGTAATGGGGGTAAAAGACCATGCAATTTAGAGATGAAATCATCTAGAAATCTATTGTAAAACCATCAATCAACACCTTGCAACACCCCAAAGACATTCACATCAAAACCCCTCATCAAATCCAACATTATATCCAAGATTTAGAGCTCAAAACATGCTAAAACAAACATACTTTCATGAACCAAAATCATTGTGTAGTAAATTTCTCAATATACAAGACCTACATATAAAATCAACTTTAAATCATGCAATATTAGTAAAAAGAGGGTTTAGGTACTATAGGTGGAAGGACCCAATGGTTCAACAGCACATACTTTGACTTTCGAGAACCCTTGAAGAAATAGAAAATGGACACTTGAAGCTTGAATGAGATCCTTGATGAAATCCTTAAGATTGGTCTTGACTTTTGGGACTAGAATCTTGATGGAAATATTAGCCTAAGTGTTTGAGTGAGTACTGGAGAATGTTTAGGATGATATGAAGGTAAATAAGGCTAAGTTTAGATACTTACTGATAGAAGGGTCTATGCCCAAGACTTAAAGCCTTGGACCTGTAAAAGAAAATTGCCCAAAATAACACTAGGGAGTGGCGCGCCCCAGATGCGGATCAAAACTATTTTCAGCTCACTTGAAAATTTTATAATTCGATTTGGTTTCTCTAAAATTGGGGTTAGATCCTGTCCTACTAATTTGTACCCCCTAAACAAGGATATGAAGTTAAATTTTTGAAATAATAAATGAATTTTTAGATATATGGAAAATCAAATTCCGAACATTTTCGTGGCACATTTTAAGGCACTTTTTGGAGTCATTTCAGAATTAAGAACAAGCAAATCAAACTTCAAAGTGAATAACAAGATTAAAGATGAAATCAAACTATAGGTGTTTCTCAAACCTCTCCACTATTATGTGACTATTTTCTCTCTCTGATTCTGTAATTCTCAAATTCTCCGTGTATTATGCATCATCTTTTTGAAAAATAACCTAAAAACCTATTCATAATATTTAAAATACATGTCCTAAACATAATAAAATAGTTGTGTTGACATGCCTCATGAATAGGTTTACGGGTCATGTTGTATTCCATAGTCCATAATAAGGGTCTTATATGATGTTGTTGGAAATTTGGACTTCAAGTCTACGACTCCCCTTTACAATTCGTAAAGTGGTGACGAATCTTCAGAAAGTCCTAATCTTTGTTCCTCAGTGCATAAACCATGTTCTACTACTCATAAATCAATCCATGACCCATTTGCATGTTTATACAATCAACTTTCGAAAATCAGTTCCTCACTGGAATTGTCCACGAAACTCA
This sequence comes from Solanum sejunctum, assembly GCA_025642045.1. Lineage (NCBI taxonomy): Eukaryota > Viridiplantae > Streptophyta > Magnoliopsida > Solanales > Solanaceae > Solanum > Solanum sejunctum. Next base: position 5,757 of record JAOTQJ010163583.1, on the reverse strand, counting down.
CTTCAAGGCCTATAGAATGAACTACGACCCGTAAAGGGTCTCGTACTGCAACAAAATCAGCAATTTTTATACTTTCTTCCCAAAATCAAAGTCAACCCTAGAATATTGAAAATATAACATAAAAACACATAAAACCAACTAATATCACATTGACAACACATAAAATTCCAAGTTTTAAGTATCAAAAGAGAAATATTTTGACAACATATCAACGAGCATGCGATTGTTGATGGCAAACGGCATGGTGAAGAAGCCTGTGGGGATACTCTATGATGTACTTCTCAATATTTAGAAATTTATATTCCTCGCAAACTTTGTGATCTTAGATTGCAAAGTTGACTTCAAAGTCCCAATCATCTTGGGAAGGCTCTTCCTAGCCACTGGTTGAACAATAGTGGATATGGAGGCTCGCTAACTCAGGTTCAGATTAAATAATGATGAAATTGTTTTCAATATCTGTCAATCAATGTAGAGGCCAGATAATCTAAAGAAGGATGCTTGGGCATTTGGTAAAGTCTGAGTAACAAAGTTGTCCAAGTCGTGCTATGACAATAAATTAAGCGCTACATAGGAGGTAACACAAGATATTTGATTTAATAGTTATAATTGTGTTTTGCATTTAGCTTTTGGATTTATAGGTAGTTTAAATTTTTACTAGGTTGAAATTTTGGACATTGGACTGGTTACATATAGGGTAATAATGTGTTCTATGAAAAATGTGTAGGTACATGACTAAGTTAGCCATCCTTGGCTGAAAAGACATCAAGAAATGCTTCTATGACTTGTTCTATGGGTTGTATGTCATTCTATGACCCATACACCATCCAGCAAAGCACTTCCAATGAGCAAAACGTTATGCACTCCAATCCATGAGCTAACTTTATAGTCCATAGATAAAACTATGGTCCATGAATGGGGCTCATGGACCCTAGATAAGTTTTTTGATTAATTGACTAACTGTTGTGGTTTCTACGAGCACCTCTATGAGTCGTACCTTAATTAATGACTCTTAGACTGGTCTGTGAAACCAAGTCCTCAAAACTATAGTTCGGACATTCTATGAGACCATGATTTATGGATAGTAAGACTCTCTATGGCCCATACTCAAGGTTTTGTAGAGTCTAAGCCTATTAGTTTTACCAACTAGATCAATATATAAATAATGGGGTCAACTTATTTTGACCCAAATTCTTTCGAAATTACATACAAAACCCGATGAATCCCTTCCCTTGTCTTTCGACCACCAGCGATCAACCACCCCACCATTTGTTGGCCAACGTTTCGGCAACCCTAGGTTTCCCACTCTTCAATTTCCACATCTCGTCAAATTGGTAAGTTCTCGGTCTTAAAAACCCTTTTAATTACCAAGAATTTTATGATTACGTTGAAGATAATTTATAGGTATGGTAATTTGGTGAATGAAACCGTGTGCGCCATTTTTGTGTTTGAAAATTGAATTATGGAAAATAAGTGCCAATGTGTGAATATGTGTAAATTTCGGAAAGTGGTGTGAATGGCCTTGCCCTTGTGTTTCAATGATGTGTCTGAAAATAATGTGGTTATATACCATTTGAATTGAATTGATTATGTGCATAAAAAGTTGGTATGTGGTGGCATGTGTATGTAATTTGATGCTAATTCATTCAAATGGGGTCGATAAGTTTGGGAATACATATGAAACGATATTCAGTGAGGTGTATGATTTTATTTTATTTTTATAGGGAATAGACCTATGCCAAAGGTCCCCACTCCTTTGGACGGTTAGGGGTTGAGCAACACCCCCAAGATTTATTATAAACAGAAAGAAAGCAAAAGTATAATGGAGGGGGACATAAACCTTACCTCCGACCTATAGTGGTTCATAAGTCGGTCAACTCATCCCCAAAATTAGAAAAGAAAAGCAACCTAGCATCTAAGCACCTACAAGAGGACTCTTCTCAATACAAAAATAATAGGAAAGCAATAAGTAAGGGAGACTTTCCTTTACAAAATAATTGTACAACTACACCTAGATCTTCTAAAGAGCTATGACTAACAAAGACATATCCTATGAGAAGACTAGGAACAGCTATAAGATCAAATTGCTTCAAGGAGGCTTTTATTCTCTTTAATTTTCCCCTCCTAAAGCTGGCCATACCAGATTTATCAAGTTCGTAATGGCCTTGGCCTCTCTAGGAAGCTGTAAATCAGAGAAGAAAAGCTTTGGAGAAGTAATAGTGTGATTGTACTTGGAGAGATAATCCGCAACAAAATTAGATTCCCTATAAGTGTGACAACATCTAAACTTTGGAACTGGATAATGATGATGAGAATTTTGGTAAGTGACTGACTATTGATCTAAGATATACGAGTCTGATGCTTAATCCAGTTAACAGATAATTCCGAATCCATTTCCAAAATAACCTTTCTGTGACCCAAATATAAACACCAACACAAATCAAAATATGCAGCCTCAAGCTCATCTTGGTTGTTTGTACCCACCCCCACAGGGGAAGAGTATGCAAAGATCAATACTCCTACCTGGTTTCTGCAAATTCCCCCTACACCAATGTTACCATTATAATAGAGTACACTGCCATCAGAATTTAGCTTCACAAAATCAGGCACTGCTTTTTGCCAACACACCTTACTCACTTTTATATCATGAATATAACCTTCCAGCATGTTAAATCGACCCTAGAAAGTGTCCAAAAATGTTCCTTAAAAGTGCTCAAAATCATAATTTCCATATATCTTAAAATTCGTGCACAATATCAAAAATTTGACTTCATATTCTTATTTAGGGTGTCAAATTGAGTGGGAAATGGGTCTTAGCCCAATTTAAGAGCAACTGTAACAAAATTTGAAAATCACAAAAATGCAATTTCCAGAGACGATCTACTCCCCTGGCACGACGTGCCAATGGCGCGCTTTTGTGTATTTTTGTGGCAAATTTTCCATCTCGGTCCAAGGCTTTTGGGTCTTGGCCCTAAGTGTTCTAATGCGTGAAAATGTCTACGCTTTGCGTTATTTCACCCTCATATCATTCAAGATATTTCCAAATACACTCCCAAACACTTAGAAAATATTTCACCTCCTAAATTCAAGTCTCAAACTCATCCAGATTCTAAGGCTCTTAATCAAACTTTAAGTCCCCATCTCCAATCTTCATCAAGGTCATCTCCAAAGCTAAGGTATGTGGATTTCTTTCATGGGCTCCTTTCACCCATGATACCCAAGCTCTCTTTTACTCAAAATTGCATGATGTAAAGTTGATTTATTCAAGGGTCTTATCGATTATGAATTTTAGTGCATACTATGTTGTGGTTTATGAAACTGTAACTATTTTAGCAGTTTTTGAGCTATGAAACCAAGATATGTTGAGAGATTTGATGAATGGTTTTAATGTATATTGATTGAGGGTGTTACCAAGTACCTATTGATGGTTTTACATTGAATTTTCTAGCATGATTTTCTCTTGATTTGCATGATTTTACATTAGCACTACACCCCCACAAAGTGTTTGATAAAATATTCGGATTATGATTTCTTGGGGAATTGAAGGTCCAATGCATGTCTTATGAGTTGAATGACTTTATGATGATGAAAGGAATGTATGTATATGATGATGATGAAGGGAATATATGTATATGATGATGATAGAAGGAATGTATGTATATTATCCCTATAGTGTTGGGGATGACCAAGTCTCACTTAGGAGGTTGTAGGCCTACGTAACCTTATTGAGGGGTTTGTACCTCAATCGCCTCTCTTGGGCGGTGGCAGGCCCGTGCAACCGTGTTAGGAGGTTGTACCCATAAACTTTGTTGGGAGTTTGTACCCATCAACCTTGTTGGGAGGTTTGTACTCCATCAACCTCATAAAAGGGTTTGTACCTCATGCGCCTCTCCAAGGAGGTGGTAGGCCTTGGATTGCACTAAGAATGGTCACTTCTTACACTTGAATTATGATCTATATAAGCATGATTTTACTTCAAGCATCATGCATACATGCCATATTGCTATAAGCTTATTCATTGCCTATGTTATGTATTTTGTTTATGGTGCTTATCATTTGTTGCATTGCATTCTACATACTTAGTACATTCAAACATACTAACACATACTCTAAGCCTACATCATGTCACTATATAGGAACTAGAGCACCGCTTGATCATCCTCCTTCTCCATATCACTAGTATAATTGTCTCTCTATTCTAAGGACATTGCTTATGATCTCTTACTATGTACTAAGACTATCTTTCTTTTATTTTATCTATTGATTATGAAGGTGAGTCGGTTAATTGTCATGGCCCCCGCTCTTACCTATGTAGTAGAGGTGTTGTTGCACATATTATGTGCCTATGTTATGAGACTTAACTCTCTTGTTCTTGATGTCTATGATATGAAAGTGTTTCCATAGCCCAGTTGTCCCAATTTACTATCTCTTATTGTGTTTTTAATGGTTTCATGACAAAGGATGTATAATGATATGTTAAGAGGCTTGCTTGGTCTCCCTTCGGGTACCCCATGCTTCATGTCATGTCTAGGCCCTATGCTTGGGTCGTGACATATGTTTAGCAAGCTTCTCCAGTTCAAGGGCCATCTGATATAGGGAAAAGCAGTAGAAAGAAGAATGAAAGTGTCTTTAAATACAATATACTTGACTCTGGTGCTATTGGAAGATTTGCCACCATTTTTACAAGCACGTCTATTCATCCACAAACTCTAACAAATAAAATAGGTATGGATAATAAGATTAACTTATGAGCACCATTATGACGTTTACTCGACCACCATCTCAAAACCATATTCCTCAATGGAGTGTAACTGTCATGCCCCAAGTTACCGTTAGGCGGACTTGCACCCTTGCTAATAAGGCTCGAGAGAACCAACCTATATTTATTCGCTTGTATACATATCATAATTAACTTTCTATGTTTGTCATGCTTATAGGGAAATAAATGATAATAACAAGCTAAAAGGAGATGCGTATAGCTAGGCCATTGGGGTCGTGGTGCCTAATGTACGAGACATGACTACATTTTAGTTTACATAGTCTACAAAGCCTCTAGTCAAGAGAAAGTATCCATAAATAATCGGGACAGGACCTATCTGAATTAACTATATAATATAAACATATAAACTCAAAATATGAACAAAGCTCTGTAATAACTTGGAGCTTGATAATGGTAGCTGAATGTCCTAAACTCTATTGGGAAAATCCATTAGCACCTGTACATGCAGCATGAAATGCAGGTCCCCCGAAAGGGACTCAGTACAGGATAATGTACTGAATATGTAAGGTAACAAATACTGTACCTGAAATATAACTGAAATGATATGATGCACTGATTGCGGATAAGACACCACCTTTAATTATACTTTGGGTTAAAGTACTTTATGTTCTTTATATTGCTTTACCTTTACTGTAAAATCTATACTGTAAAATTTGTGCACAGCTGTACTCAAATGACCGACTGATCAGTGGTGCTATATTGGGATCGTCCCTATGCTAGGTTCTCAATGAACCCCCTCTAGGCTACCAACCATAAACTGTATTGGGATCATCCCTATGCTAGGTTCGCAATGAACCCCCTCGGGCTACCACCAATTAAAATTGCATACTTAATCTTTCAGTTACCTTTGACATGATTCTTTTAGTGGTCATAATATTAGAGAAATAAAGATATATATGCAGCATGTGCCATGAAAGTAATCATACAATATAGTATGGAAATGAAAAGAGTATGTTACATAGATAATGAAATGTGTATGA